>JXOR01000040.1:0-23319 GCA_001014335.1 Coboldia fuscipes
AAGTTTTTCCCCTCAATTGTGAATAAAAACTATAACTTCTAAATGGATTCTATGATCAATATTTAATCTTTTAGACGATTGTATGAAGCATCATAGTAGAAATGTACTTACAAATATCGAAGATACATCAACGTATAGAGAAGGAAACAGAAAGACAAGAAATATGAAAAAAAAAACTGTAGGGTGATGGATCTTGTATGCTCTTCTCTTGTTTGCCTATCAAATACGAAGGCTCGCTTACGATTTAAGAAAAATGACTCAAAAGATTTATACAATTTACCTCAAGATATCATATGAAAATCCACTAAATAGACAAATCAAGAGTCACACTACCACAAAGACCATAACTCTTTACTCGTTTTTTTTTGGCTTTTAAATAGTCTCAGTTACTGTATTCAGCAATTAATTGATACCAACATAAACTGCATTCGTCTGTTTTATAGCACTTAAATTTTATACCAATCAGTTTCTTATTTTAAATTATTCTCCTTTGTACATGTTGATTATGTTTTTGGATGCAGGCAAAATAACAGAATTTATTAAGGAAAAGAGAGAGAGGAGACTGGTCGATTGTACCAATCATTTAGTTTTTTGTGTTAATACCATCACAAGAGTAAGATCAGAACCACAGATGCATAGTGCCTACATTAAGAAGTTTGGTTTGAATAGATCGCAACGAGATGAAGACAAAAAGAAAAAAACCAAAACAGAACTCCAACTTATAAAAGGCAAACGTTCACTTTGAATCAATGAACGTGAGATGCAGTTGATTTAATGTAGGCCCAGGTAAATGGAGGTTAACGTTTAGTTCTTGTATTTCTTTAATACTTTTTTTCTTTTATTTTTTAGTCTTCAATATAATATTTGAGTCACTCAACAAATGCTTTAATACACATATAGCCGATATATCGTTGTACGACGACGTGATTATTGTAGCCATCGACAGTGAAACATTAAGAGAGAGACACACAAAACGCTGTATTATCAACCAAAAAAAAAATAAAATAAGCCAAAAAGATTGGTCATAATAATATGAAGAAACGGTGTACGTTGGTCTACCACCATCCAAACTGGATGATGTGTAAAGTTTTTATTGAAATGAAACAAAAAACCCAAAGAGACGAAAACCAACCAAATACTAATAGTTTAAATATCAATCCAACGTCTTAACATATAATGTTGGACTTACGTTTCTTCGATGTTTACCTGTGCAACACGCCAGCACACAATTATGACTTTTAAGAATTGGTTACCAACAAACAGAAAATGAAGAAAAAAAAAAAACCAAAAAAAAACTTGTTTTTTTCCATCCCATTTTACAATCATATTCATATGGTCTTATAAGTTTTAATAAAGCCAATCATACACTTTACGATTACTATGTTGAATTATCCAGTATCATACAATTTATAATATTTCCCCGCATTTAAGATTATGCTCACTCAGATGTTGTCTTGCGATTATGGTCTTATGAATTGACATAACTGAAGAGACATAAATATATAAAACATGGGGACTTAATAAGAGAACGGTTCCCTCTAAATATTAATTCATATTAATAAAGCAAAAGCAAAAAAAAAATCATGAACCAACCACTACTATGAATTAATGCACATGTCTGTATGTTACCTGATCTTTTACAATAAATGCGAATATGATTGAAACTCGTGTGGTACAATACTGATGCCAATATAAACATTCAATTTAAATAAATATACCAACTATATTTAATATTACAGGTATTGAATCATTGGGTTTTTATTTATTCACTTACATTTCAATCAAACCAAACATACAGGTAATTCTATATAATAAATGGTAAAAGAGACACCTAATGTGGTGTGCTTGGTACACAATCAATAATTTTATATTTAAACAGTTTTACTTCTCTTGAAAATAAATTATAAAAATGATAATGAAATATATCAAATTGAACAAAAACCAAGAGAAAAAAGAAACAACAAAATTATAGAAAAATAACTGGTCTTTTAATAAAAACTGAATACACACATAAACCGTAGGAAATAAAAATTTCAATAAACGATACACATTAAGTGAATTGTGATACAATCACATAAAATAAATGAATATGCAGATACATAACACTCATAATGTATTGTTTGTATGGAGACAACTGAAGGGTGTATTAAATCAGATTTACGTTGCAAATTACCTACTCATTTTTCTTTGACCAATTTCAATTTAGGTTAAATACCTTAACAAAATGTTATACCTTAAGGCACATGAAAATTGTGAAGTAAATCTTTCGTTACAGTGTTTTCTGTTAAATTTTATTTTGGGTATTTCAATTTAACCAAAAGATAATTTAATTAGAATACGCTGCAAGCATATTTTTATGAACTAACTGTGAGTAATAGATTCAAAATGTATATAATAGATGATAACAATCACATAATTAACTTACATTATTTTACAGCATATCAATTAACACAAATTATCAACATTGATTATCATCTTGAGATAAATATTATTTAAGTGATTGATATTAATCATGCAATACCAAACACACATGGGATATTCATAAACAATTGACTAATTTTTAATGTCTCTAGAATTTTATGTTTCATTTATGAGAGATTTTAAACATTTTATTGTTATATTCTATTCATTTGAATATCGTACGTTGGCCATTAAACAGAAAGAATTAAATAAAAAATAAAACAATTATTTCGTAATTCAGTATTATTGCTAATAAGTATTAACCGTTATTCTTATTTTATATACAACCGACTAAATGATCTTAAACGGCTATTGCTTATATTATATGAGCCAAGAGATAAACTTAACACAAATAGAAACAAAATGAAGTTGTTGAAAATTATATTTGGCACAATCAACCTAATACGATCATTTTGGCCCAGTCAAAAGATATTAATCTCTATCATTTAGCGGATTACCATCAGAACATTATAAAGAGTAAAGACTAATAAAATTTCAAACATCATCTTTTTTACCTTCAAATTTACAGACCAAAAAAAAAATTGAAAGGTAAATCTTCCGTCTCCAAATTAACAACGGATTCGCATATAACATGAATACTTTATAATTCTTAGCATCATTCCTCCTATACAGCAATTGTAGATCATTATCTCTTTTCTAGCGTTTCGTATTTCTTAATTATTTTCTTAGACATTATTGTTGTGTACAACTAATTCAGGGTGGATTATATTTCATATCACTAATAACAATACATTAATCATATGTGAAATCAACTTATTTCATTATTGAGTTTTTGTATTTTTGTTTGAAATTATTTCATAAAAATAACAAAAAACTAATTTGAATTGCACTTATTGTATATGCACGTGGAAATTGCAAATATGTTATGACGTAATTAAGTGAAATTCCAATTTATTTCCCAATATTTCTTTAACAACTTCATAATACTTTGGCTATTGTTTTCTTTGCGTCGTTTTAAAGTAAATAAAAAAAAAAGATCAGCAACTCAATAAGAAATGTATAAACTGCGATAGCAAATTTTTTGTTGTTTTATTGTAACCAATATCGGATCTATACAGTTAATAAACGATAAGTTTATTTAAATGTGAAAGAGCACAAGACTTCTTTAGTTTTGGATTTTTATTTATTTTTGTTTAGTTTCACTTCCACTGTATACAAGAGAATATTTTCGCGTCTTTTTATGCGATTTCAGCTAAGTAAATTCCTATTGATTATTCCCCCCAAGTGCCTAAATATGGGCACACACAGGTACATCATTTAAACATTCTTCTATAATTTTATTTTTTTTTTCTCATTTTATTTGAGCTAAATAAATAAATTATTCTACAGATTCTCTGTGTCAGACAGTGATAGAGTAATAAGATAAATATGATCCACCAAAGAGGGTGTGACGTCAAACTAAATACAGTGAAAAATCTAATTTTGTATAACAAAATAATCGACCAAAAGAAAAAACATTTCTTGCTAATTAATTAAATTAGAACCGATTTACATTCACCCCAGATTAATAATAATAAAAGTTGGTAACGTAATAGAAAAGAATAAAGGTATCAGCTTGGAACAAGTAGTATAATTGTTGATTTCTATTTAAAATGTACTGTGAAAAGTTCATGGTCGGAAGCTGTGCTATGATGGACTCCCATTTTATCAACAATTTTTAATGGAAATTTATAACATTTGTGACCGTTTTTGTCATTAACTGTTGTTTTAACCGTTTATGTCATGAACTTTTAACACACCAATACCCATTAGATCACATCTCTCTTGTGTTCGGTACTAAGTCAGCTACCATTTACCTGTATAGATATATTTCTTGTTGTTTTACTTATTTTTTTTTTATTCTCTAAAAGTCTCTAATTTATCACACACAATACCTTTTCAGAGGTAAATTTATTTTACCGCACCCATACTAAATATACTTCTTTACATGGCCTTTAACTCATGTATAAATATAAGTCCATTACACATTCAATATTGTTTTCTCAACTCTGTTAAAATCAAATATAAACATAAAATGGGTTGATACAAATTAATCGAGAAAGATAGACATCAACTAGTTTAAATCATCTCATCCAATTCTTAAAATCCCTAAACGGAATCACCTTAAAATCGTCACAATAAAAATCTTCTCATAAATAGATAAACGTCTTTCTTTAGGTATTAATTGTGTGTGCCCTTTAAAAAAATATTAATCAACCCTTTTGGTGTCATATTCTGATACCTTTACAAATTTGTCAATAATCAACGGAATAAATTAGGCCTCATTAAGCTCAGATAAGACCCACACAAAACAACAAAATCAAAAGTTGTCCCCATATGATTCATATGATTCCAGACAGAAACATTGTTTCTTTTCCATTGAATATTCAAATGATAATGTTTTAATAAGAATCACTCATTTATGCATATTTTGTTTGAATGAAAATAAACTTTTACGACAACACATTTTACATAAATCGTAACCATATCCGGAGGTAATAGCATAATACAACATTATTTTGTCGCCAAAAATATTATTCAAAAAAAACATTTCTGCTCAACATACAATTCCATTGTGTTTCAGATATAACATACATAATCATTCAACGATTGATTCAATTGAATTAGTTTTGCAGTTATTTTTTTTATCGTACATATACATACTATTTTGTCACTGCATCAGAAAATTAAAACATAAAAGGGAAATCCATATTCAATGATAATAAATAAATCATAAAAAAAATGAACATAATAAATTTAATGGGGATTAAATTGTCAATATGGTAACTCCACAATTCTATTGCACACTTCTATCGATACTGATTGAATATTTTACTTCGGTTCACTGTAACACAAAGAATTGATTTTGATGCAATATATTGAACAAAACATAAAAAAAAACAATTGATTGATTTTGTGGTTAATTATAATGATGATGTTTAATAATAATGCTAATCAATTTAATAATTTGATTTTCATTATTCACTCAATATCTTCTGGTTCATAATGTGCGCACACGGTGAAAATATTAACCGAAAAAAAAATATTAATTTTTTTTTAATAAAATTGATTTTAATTTTTATTCATTAATACTCAAATCATTTCGATGAAACATCATTCAACATATGTGCTTAATTAATCATAAATAAACGTAGAATTTTTTTTTTCTATATTTCAATATTGTTGTGGCATAATATGCAATCGACGCGGTTTATTCAATTGAACTTGCATATTCCACACTACTTTCTCATGTGGTATTATTAATTACCAATTCTATGATGCATTTTATGTCTGAATTTAACCATATACGTAAATTGATTCATTTTGGATGCAACAAAGATCAGGAAGATGTTGGATGCGGTTAACCTCGTCACATTAAACAACAACAGCATCAATAACACTAACAACTACACTTAAACAACAGATGATACAAAATCCATTTATTGTTGAATATTTTTGATTAAACCGCCTGTGGCTAGAATTGCACTCACTTGCCAAAGAGTGTATTTCATTCAAATGCACATAAAAAAGAAACATTTTGTTAATAAAAAATCAATGCATCTTCATCTTCAGTTATATACAATCGATATACATACTAGACAACTTCACATCAAAGAGTTCAATGTGTTCATCTTACAATGATGTTTCGATTTACAACATTAAAATCTGAATAATATTCATACATAGTCAATAATGATTTTTCACTTTAGTTATGTTTTTATTTTCTTCATTAATTCTTTTCCCCCATTTAATTTAACACTCGATACATTGTTAGCAAGTTTTTTAAGGAACAAAACACCAAATGTTTCGATCATATAGTTAATTTTCATATTCCCTCTATTCCCAAGGCATACAATTGGCTCCTTATTCGTCTGAACTTGAATCATTCAATTCAATTCTGACACTATATCGTCCATTTCTATTATTTACAAAAAGTCATGCAATGAAATTTCGTTTTTGTCTTGATTCTTAAAGGTATTGAATGTAACAAAAAAAAATAAAATTATGCTTACAAAACATCGAAGAAATACAAAAACAATTGTATAGTCATAACATCTAATCTCCAGAGATAGACCACGTAATGACACACCTTTAAATTGAATATGATTATTATTTAATATTCTGTACGTGATTTGGGCATAAAATAATATCTATACATTATTTACATTTACAATGCTCCAAACTAAAGATGTTCCTTTGAAATTCTAAGTGACAATAACAATAGAAATCAAGAAATCCTCTTCAATGTACACGCATACATTGCTGGCAAAATTGACCAACAGAAATCGAAAAAAAAAAACCAAGCATCAAGTAATAATAAAATATTCCATTGAATCTTACGTGCTTACTAAACCATAATACAACGAAACATTGCCTACCATTGAGTACAATGATTTTTTATTCTATCGAGGTGATTCACTAAATAAGGCAACATAACCGATCATGTATCACATTAATTGATTAGGCCAGCATAAACCAACTGAACAAGAGTAACAACAGCAGCCGTACCAGCAGTCATGATCTACATTGACCCTCCTTCATATAATGAACCCAACACAATATTGAATTCACAGCATCTCATTTCATATAAATCAAATGATCATCACAAATCCAATAAATGTATAATGATCAAATTCAATTGCTTTAACCCAATATAGAGATGTTGTCTTTCTCTATCTCAAATCTTTGGTATAAAAAACACAAAACAAAATCATAAATTGTGAATAATCATTTTGACTGTTTTTAATTTAATTTATTATTTTTGTTTAATTGAAACCACAACTTGTTGAATTTTGAAACGTTACTATAGAACACGATCAAGTCAGCGGGTAATAATAAGTAAAAATTAAAATTCATGAGTAAATAATATCAGTATTACTACGTGTGATCCACACATAATGTTGACCACATAAAATTGATAAGAATTCTATTATGTTCCTCATTAGTAAAACAATAAAACATTGGGAATTAATAGGGCGCCGCTGATCTATTAGTATTCGTATTCGTTTGGAACAATTGTATCATTAGTCGGTTGCACTTTAGCGCCCTCATTCAATTTACTTTTGGACACAAATGAACGAAAAACATGAATTGAATTCAATATCCTCAATTTCTTTTGCCATAAGATTAACTTCAGAGTTAAAATTTCTTATTTTATTATTATTTGTTTTCTTTCATTTAAAAGCAAAAATCATTGATCATAATAGAGCTTTTATATCTTAATATACTCAATATAAGTATGTTTTGGGTTTATTTATTTTTAAATTTCAATGTGCACCGAATCAACAAGTGCTGAACCAAAAAAAAAAAAATTTATAATAAGCACTTGTATAAACACCAAATGCTACCACACTATTTAATTTTATTAATCAATTATAAAAATTCGATTCAGTTTTTATGTCTTTTATTTGAATTTTCATTACTTGAAAATGCATTTTCTCTTCCATTTATATTAAGAGATGTTTTATTCACTCTTATAAATGAGTCTAGTAATTTGATTAGATAAAAAACACCAAAAGAATGCTAAACATTACTATCAATTTATATTTGTTTTTTTCTCTGTTGTCATATTCGGTTAATTAGATAGTTTCTCCCACCAACGACGGTTTATACTAACAGATAAACTCTTTACAGTTCCAATATAATTTATATTTCTTATGTTATCATCCGATTTTACACAAATTTTTATAATGAAAAACCGTTTAAAATAAAATTTGAAACTTTTGTACAATGTTAATCTGGACCCACACCACATGTCAATTGAGTAAATGCGGTATATAAATAGAGAAAATACTTAATTATTATTGCCTCTCTCTTTAATCGAATTTAAAATTAATACAATGTAACCACCAATAAACTAACTGATGAAATCAAATTTTATATACATTAATTGTCTATCTAAGTAATCCAATAAACATATCATTTTCAATTGGTACCTAAGATTAAATGACTTTATATTGTTTTGTATTCCAATTTGTTATACAATTATATGCAGCCGATCAACCTGTGCCACTGATTTGTCTTCTTTCATTATTTAACTTTGTTCCAACAACAACAATCAGTTACGATTGGTATAGACACATAACAACCATATGCATATCAATTGACTAATGACATCGGGAAGTTAAGAACTTATCTCCGTTTATTTTGTCCGGTATTTTTTGTGTACATTAAATCAAAGCGACGGCGGTGACATGGCCAAAGATTAAAGAATAATCAATCGATCTTGTTACAATTTCTTTCTTTCCAATATTGGAGTCGATGAGAACCTTTCACAATAAATTCTCAATATGCCTGCCGACAAAAGAAATAATTCTTTTGATTTTGAACCAAACCAAAAACAAAATTCATTAATTTAGATAAATCAAATCTAATTATTGATTATTTCTTACATTGTTTTATACAATCCAATAAACGATTGAACGTTTTAATCCAATGCCATTTAGTGTAACCATACGAAACAGAAATATATTCAATTTCATGAACACACACATTATTCAGTTGATGATTTTTTGGATGATGATCAACGGTAATGGTACAAAAGATGGTATACAGGAACATCAAATAATCCAAATAAATGTTTCAAATGGTTTTAACCGAAAGAAGTTGAAAAAGTATTCTCAGTTAAATACAGAAATCCACCCATTGGTGGAGAAACCAAAAACAATAATGGTTAAGGAGTTGCCCAGCTACTGGGATCCACCGTTTGTGGTTACAAGAATTTCATTTCTTTTTTTCTTTCTTCAACAAAATAAAAGTTTTTTTTTTCGGTACCAGAAAAGCTTTCTGGATTCGCCACATACAGAGCAAGTAAAAGAACAACAAGAGATAAGATTTCAAAGATATTCTCTTCTGTATTTTATTTCATTTTTGGCAAAATTGCGAATAAAAAAGCAAACAAACATACATCTGAGGGTTTTATGGTGAAAATGTTATTTTCTTGTTTTGCTATCAGTTATTTGAAAAATGCTTTTGTTGCATCCACCTTATGTACTACTGTAACATTTTACTTCCCATCCATCCACAAAACAATTCCATACAAAACTGGGGAATGTTAACAATTTTTCCTTTTCTTGAATTTTTTTTTTTGATTCAATCTTTCGATTACATATGAATTTGGTTTTCTTTCAATTCAATTCTTCATTTTTATTATTCCAATGGGTTTCTCATTTAAAAAACATTCAAAAATTCATGGGAAACATCTGACTTCGTACTATGAACATACCGGCGATCTCATCATCAGTTCAATAGAAAACCAAACGAAGGATGATTCCATCCGCTAACAACACAATTTCTTTGTTCATCATTTAGTCAACACTGTATCCGTTTAACTCTTTTATAATTTTTTTTTTTACCTGTATGATTCATATGATTGCCGCTATTATAATCAACGATATTAAGTATATAAAATGGCAAATAATAAATGTAACAGGCCACATCTGATCGATTTTTTATTTGTCTGTTACCAATTTACGCAATGTCTTTAACTCCATTACTGGTTTTCGATAACAAATCGTAAAAGTTGGATCATTTGGGTTTCCCGTACAATTTTCTTATTAAAATTCACCAATTGGATTTCTTCACATCCCCCCCTTGATTATGCATCCGGCAGTAAGGCCGGGAGCTTAGCATGTCAAACAAACATAATAAATAGTGCAGCGGTTTAGTTGATTTTTTTTTTATTTTTTTGCAGAAAGAAACATACGATGAAAACATAAAACTAGTGGTACTGTATACACACATTTTTTCATATGCATTTTAATTTCGCAACAGAATCAAATAAAACAACACAGTGGATCAAACTCTATGCAACAAGACCTAAACGACAAAGAGACGGGGAATAACACATCGTTATAAAATGCGATTTTTCCAGCCATTAAAAATTTTTCAAATTCTTTACGTTGCTCTATAGTTTTGTTTTTTTTTTTTAATTCAATAGAAATCCACAACAACAAACCTCACTTGATATACTTTCTGTATTTAATAAAAATACGAAAAAATTTAAAGTAAAATACTTTAAAAATAAAAAAAAAAAATATGATAAAACAGCAATGCAACATTCTTAAATATCGCAACTTAACGAAAATTTCTTTTAAATATGCGAAACAGAGATACAAGAAAAAAAAAACAAACAATTTCAGCATATTTTTGTTATAAATTGCACATGTAAAGTCGTACAGTGGTACAGTGTAGCCATACAATCCTTGTAGATTTTTATTATAGAAATATCTCATTCACTCCTGGATCAGGTTATTATAAGTTTTTAATTCCATTATGTTTGGCACTACTACTAAGTATAGCGCGATTTAATTTTTACTTATAATTTTCATGTTGATTTATTAAGAAACAAAACGAGAGAAACAAAACGACAGAAAACACTCCTATAGTATATAATAGTAAAAATGTATGTATCCATACAGAAATGTGATGAATATTTGAAATACTTCCACATGAAACATAGAGCATAAAATATTCATTACGCAATTTTTATATATTATAGCGGTGGTTCTCTCTGTTACATTTGCAGACTTATTAACTCGTCATGTAACATTTTTTCATGAGATGTTTTGTTGCATTTCTGTGGTTCTTTGCAATTTCACTTAATAATCAAATGCCAAATGGAGTTCTCTCCCCCTTTTTAATTTCAGATAAATATACACAATTCGTTGTATGGTTAAATCAAAAGTAACCGAAGTGAGAGACAGAGAGAGAGATATACGTTAACTACTGAGCTCCAACATAGGCCAACAATAAAATATACAGATCAGAGTGAAATCAACAGCAGTTAATAACAGCAGCCGCAACATAAACCAAGCAACAGATCAACAATTATGTTCCTATTTCGATATGTTTAGTTTCGTCTGAATACATACCATTAATGGGGAATTTTTGCTCTTGTATATTTAAAAGTCAATTTGCGCGTATATCAAAAACATAACTAAATTGTTCTTATATTAACTCGATGATTATAATTTAGTTGTAGTTTTTATATTTTTTTTTTATTAATAAATATAAACCCAATTGAAATTACTATTCGTATTAAAACAATGATGAATGTAAATTAAAAACAATAACAAAAAAAAAACTTAATGGATTCGTATTGCAATTGTTCAAGGGATTGGATATAATTCAAATAGCGGCAGAGTTCAACATTAGTTCAATGTTACACAAAGTAAATGCGAACATGATTGAGACGATTAATTTTCAGATATAAAAGAAATTTTAAAATTCGTAACATTCATCCATGTGTGTATAGAAAATCGCATCTTATTGTTTTTATTTGAATACTTGACCAATTGAATTAAATTTTTCTCATCGATTCACATAAAATCTAATAAAAATCATATTCAAATGACTTGTTTCATGTTAATTTTATGCAACTTCAATGTTTTATGTTAAACATTTTGATTAAATGTCTTCAACAGTATTGTTTCTTTTTTATTTATATTTTTTTTTCTCGTATTATTTAGATGAACTTCTTATAACACTTTCAAAATAACGAAATAGATATTCGACATTGAATGATACAAATACACACGAGCTATTATATAGAATATAATGGAATTAATTTGATTGAATAAAATTCAAAATCGTTTAACAATTTCAGTTTAATTCTTTTACAATCGGAAAAACTCTTAACAATCAATCATCCATAAAAGAATTGATTCTTTTAAAGTGTGTAAATCGATTTAATTTTCTTTTTATACTATTCAATGACTCCCTTTCATTATTTAATCCTTCAATTTAATAACATAGAATTGATGAATATAGAATATGTATAAAGAAATCTGTCCAATTACAGGTGAATCCAATAAGAAAAATATTTAATTGAACATTTTTTATCTTTTATTTCGTTTATTTTTCTTCTCTTCAATTTCTTTTAATTGAAAACATAGTTTAATTTTCCTTAACACATTTATATTTTAATCAATTTAATGACAGCACTAGGATGATCCTCTTCAATCGAATACTTCAATCACAATAGATTTAACAGATAAAAATTTGTCATTGAACACAATTTCTCTGTCTGTATTCATTCAATTGGTGATAATTGAAAAGAATCAGAAATACAAAAATTAAAAAATAAGTAAAAATCCTCATACTTTTCTTAACAAAAGCATTAATCTAATTGATCATACACAAAACATTATGTGTAGCCCAGTGAGTGATTCATTAAACGTTTAACACGTGAAATTCCAAAGGTAGCGCTTCACGAATTTTTAAAATGATAAATTATGACACAATTTGCAAATATCAATAAAAAAAAAAAAACTTTATGCTTATACTGGTTAACGTGAAAAGCATAACATTTATAAATCGTTACGAGTTAATCATTAACAATATACAGTCAGTATTCGCGTTTTTCAATAAATTAATTTCGTATTTTGTTTCTCTTTTATTCAATACGATTTTTATTAATATCCAGTTTAATTTCATCCACCTTCAATTACGTCAAATAAAATACTGTAACTTGTATGGGTGTATCTTATTCGTTTCTCTTCAGAGAAGATCCAAAGTCATGATAAATCATTAATGGGATAGAATACTGGACCAGTTGAATCTTTGCCGTATATTAAAATTTATCACACTTTGATTACATTTTATATCCAATTCACTATATATAACAAATATAATAATAAAAAAATGAATTAGAAATAGGAAATGTTTTATCTAACATCTTTCGTGTTAGCATTCAAAACGATACAGACCCAAAAGAAGTATAAAAAAAAAAACAAACTCCTTTCATTCAGTATCTTATATTCAGAGACCGGTTTTCCACATAACCCCACATTGGTAACGGGCTCTTAAGTACAAACGAACATACAAACTTAAAAAAAAAAAGAAACATTAATATTGAATCTAACAGATCGTTATAGTTTCTTCATTATTCTTAAAGGTAAAACTGAGAGCAACAAGAATCAGAAACGAAGTATTAGCCTTTTGGCTTAGAAAACTCATTGGTTAATAACATCGTTACAACCTTTTTACTAACATTCATTTTTTTTTTTAATGCTTTCATTTAGAAGTTCATTATTGCACTGACACGACCTGTTACCTATAAGAATATCCCATTTAATACAATTTTATCGTTTATTTACAACATGACTAGAAGCTTTTCTATTTACTATCAAAAGTTTATATTACGAAACTTTTATTTTTCTGATGTTAAGATAAACGAACGCACCAGAACTCATTAAAATCCAATGATTAAAAACAAATCTGTTTAAATCAATTAGAACACATCTACTGCATCGTTTAACAGATTTTAATTCAAAATACACAAACAAAAGAATATGAAATAAAAAAGAAATGTTTTATTGTTTTCCGCAATTTCCTTATTTAACGATCATTCATCCGATTTTTAATATAAAACGGAAATATACCAGATAAAATATACAAAAAGCGAGATTTTTTATTAAGTGCGCCATCCCCAAATGAAAAATCTTATTGAAATTTTAAGAAAACAGTAACAAAAATGATGTGAAGATGACATTAAATCAACAATTTACAAAATTACATAAACTTTGCATTATTTATACTTAACACCTGATTCACATGTTGTCTCAATTTCAAATACAATCCATTTTTTTTAATAAATGTTGTATGCGCCTTTTGATTCGTACAAAAAAAAAAAACCAACCGAAAACAAAACAAATTGAAGAACATCTTTCATCTGATTCAAAATAAATATTATTTATCAAAAGTGTTAATATCATCAATTAAATATTCTCTTCTTTTACAATAAAATTTCATAATAATTCTAATGAAATAACACAATTTCGTTCATTTAAGATGTTAAATAAAAAGATTACATTTACAGAATTAATTATATTCTTGAATAAACGTATAGAGAATTTAATTGTAACAAGAATCATTAAATAAAAAACACATTCAACTCTTGTTAAAATGAAAAACATTGAAATTAATAGAATTTTCATTTAAGAGTCCCATTTAAATGGAAAAATAACAAGAATTGAAGCGAGAAAAGAAAAAAATAAAATAAAAAGAAAACGTAAAGTTGAAAATTGAATATAAAAAAGCATAATAACATAATCCATATTATAATGGAAAATCATGATCCATGCAGGTGCAATTATTTTCCATTTACTCGTGCCGATTATGCTGACCACATCAAACGTTCATTTACAAGTGAAGTATAATTCTCACTTTTGCTTACATTTAATTTTGTTTTTTTTATTTTCTTAATTTTTTTTTTCTGTGATTCCAGGCAATCCGATCCGAAACAGATTGTGTAAATATTGTACATTGATGATGATGCTTTTGCACATCTTAGTCTCCTTGCTTGTTGCTATTTTTTTTTATGCTACGTTTTCCAACAACCAGAAATTACATATTGAAAAACACCACAGAGTTCGAAATTAATTTAAAATTTTGTTTGCTGTATTCTTAGTCAACAATCATCAACAAGTATAACAATAAATATAAACATTTTTAAAATATAAATTCGTAAAATAGAACTTGCAATAAATTTATTTGAAATTAAAAAAGAAAAAATAATAAAAAGAAATCTTTAACTGACATTGCAATAAAATCTCCATCATCTATTGCTCAACGATTGCATAAGAAAAAATCATTGAAACATATTTGTTATAAAGAACTAAATATTCATATTCATTTGATCATCATTGTTCTAGATTCTCAGTATTTCTAATCCAATTCACTTGAATTCATTCTTTCGTTTATTTACTTTTATGCAATAACATTGTTACTTTATTGGGGGGGAGGGTATACGATAACAGAGTGAATATTAGAATGATGACATTGTAGTTTGTTTTCAATTCTTCGCAAACTATTAATATGTTTGATATTCATAGAAAATATTCTGATATTAAATTCAAATATCAACTCCTTTTGATTTGATTTCAATTGAAATGAGTACTGCATTTGAATGCATTTCACCTTATGTTGAAAAATTGAAATCCAATCGACATTTCCATTTCCATTTTGCAATAGATAATCCCAAATACATACTTTTATGCAATCAATTTCATCGGTAAAATTTTTGAATTCATATATCCATAAATCAATAGAATTTATTGGAATAAAAAAAAAAGAAATTGATTTTATAAGTTCTGCATTATGAACATGCAAACAATTTTCATTTGACCATTTCATTACCACCACCCCAATATCACAATTGGAATGTTTAATTTCCCATCATTTTTGAATATTACTTATCCACCATACCATAACACAGACACAATAATACTATCCGGATGATGAAAACGACACAACACACCAGGAATACACCTTTTCATTTTGGTTCTGTTTATGTCGAGTATGTTATTAAATCCATATTGAATCAAATAAAAAAAATTTATTTTCATTTTTGTTATCTGCCAAAAGGTAGAAATATTTAACATACACCACAATAACATAACAAATTAAAATCATACATAACATGTAGCATTCAACAATAATAATTCAATATCTGTTTGGGTTGCAGAAAATTCAAAATAGCAATGAATAAAATATCAAAATCACAGAGTTATACCCCAAAAATTTAACAAAAATAATAAATAAAATAATAATGTATACCTCCCCAATAGCATAACAACCATAACATTATATTGAAGGATTCATTTACGTCAAAATATTTTCATATTACAATTCATAAATTCAAATGGTTCATTCATGTTGATTTCTCCTGGTATGGACAAATTTTCTGTATTTTCTCATACGGAAATGGTTCAATTGAATGCGAATTAAACAGTGTGTGTATGTGTATGCCTTGGATTCTCCATCCGCCCAACCATTAGAGTCAATACTCATCGGTTGTCTGATGATACACAAAATTTCCCAAAATAATAATAATGAAAATACAGAGATAAAAAAAAAGAAGAATCAACAACATCCATTCCAATAATATCAAATATTTCATATGTAAGGTATTCTCCATCGAAAACGTACATTCAAAGTTGAAAATCATTCCCCGTTAGTAACCTGAATTTGATGTCGTTTGATATCAATTCCGTATGCGAAAAGTTGCAGCTACATTGGATATGTTGCAATTCAAAATATGTTCATAATAATCGTATATTCACAACAAAAATACTTGAATACCAAAAAGGAATATACAATACACAACGAACCAGAGAAATAGATATCCAGAATTCAAATAATGTACATTATTAAATTTTCCATTTAACTGAATCATAGATAGCCAATGGTAAAATATTCACATCGTTTTCCACAATGGATTCACAACTCGTCCCCCCCACTCAATTCATTCAACCCTAAAAGAAAAAAACCACCCAAAAAGATTTCCAATTGAGTTAAAATTCATTGCAAGAAAACCATATCAGGCATATACACATTTATATTAAATGGTAATGATGATGCCCCGAACAGTAAAGTACAAAAATTTCCCAGAATCACAATACAATTCATAACAATTCATGCGATATGTTTTCCAAACTCAAGAATTTCGCATATTAAAAAATCATTTTAGCAAATCTAGAATTGCATCTAAATGGACTTGTGATTTAGACTTTCCCATCCCACACCACTTCAATGATTGGCCCAAACATCAAGAAGAAAATCATTCTGTTGTTATGTGTGTTGGTACTTCGAACTTGAATATCAAAGATTTCATTAAAATCTCAACCATGAACCGATATTATCCGGTAAATACAAAAAATCAGATTTAGATATCATCATCTCAACAATCCCCCTCCTCCTTGAGTGATCTACAATGAACATATTCAAACGTTTTTAAATTGCATGGAATTTAATTCCACCCTACCAATCATTAGTATTATGAACTCATCCAATTAAAAACGCATAAATGAAATTTTTTAGCTAAATAACTCATAGCACTGATAACCAACGGAAAAAATGAGAAAAAATATCGTCCAAATAATTTTACTGAATCATTATAAATGAAACATTTTCCATATAATAATCAAATGTTTTCATAAAAAAAAATTGTGTTAAAGTGCTCAAATAAAAACTGAAATTATTAAATTCAAAAAATAAGGAAGAAAATAATAAATGCAATGAATAATAACTAGGAAATATCAATAAATATAATTCACGATTAACTATTTTGTCGAATGATTTTTCCATACACACATTCACATAAACGTTAAGAATTTTCCATTTTTCATTTTCATTTTGTCTATTTTCAATTCTCTATTACCGTGAATGAAATATGCAAGTTTTATTATATTGAAAAGAATTTCTATTTTTCCATTCACCACCCGCACACTCTCTTTTCCTCATGTACTTTCTTCAGTACTCTAGAATAGAATGAATTATGTATTCCAACTGAATTGGAATAAAATTATTTGTTTCTTTAGAATAAATATAAAGGCAATGTCCCCCGGGAGTTTTTAAAACATGTGTAAATATAACTCTTAAAAGAAAATAACTTTTATGTATAGTACAAAGAATTAAAACACATTTACACTTGGATACATAAACCGTGTGTTGAACAGGACGACACATTGCATATAAAAATAATGTGACTTGCGCTACATATGCATGTGCATGGATATTTTTATAAAAATAGGGAAAACTATTTGGAATTTCTGGAATGCATGAATTTTTATTTTGAAATGCAAGAGGGTACAATTTTTATTTTCATTTTTTTTTTTTTTTGTTCTATCGAAAGGTTATTTCTACCGTTCACCCGTTGTATAGTTGATATCAAACAACAAAAACCCATAGTATAATAGGAGAATTACGTTTATATCGTGTACATTTTGAATTTTAACATATTTTTCAGGTCGCTAAAACCGATTTAAATATTGTGTTATGCTTCCTTCTCGCATACAGTCAGGAAAACTAAATAACAACAGCTAAATACTCGAACTATATGAGGAGATACGGTGCATTGCCGTAATAGCCAAATACCTTCAATTTTAATGCTTCTATTATCCAGAAAGTTAAGAAATACATTACCGTTTTTCATGTTCACTGGGTGCTTCTCATACAGCGTAAATAAACTCTTCACCCCTCATATATCGAATGAAATACTAAATGGAACATTATGACCTTTTTTATTAAATAAAACGACGATTTTGCAGCTGCCGTTATCAATGATCATCGAATCAAAAATAAAAACCGTGGAATGGGTATATTGAACTCTGAATGAAATTTTTATCATTTCATTAGTTATACAACTCTCCTGTTCACCGCTAAACACCACCACATTCCAAGCAAATAATTATTCATTCAAATAAATTAAATTCTTCAACTCTTGTTACTATGAAAATTATAAATTTTCATTACCATTACATGCAAACACAATTAATTGTCCATTGAAAATAAATGAAATTGGAACTAATAATAATAATTATTATTCATAATATTCCATAAATCTGAAATGATCTAAATTTATTGCGGTTTTAAATTACATGTCGATGTCGATGTATTCACCAAAACAGTTTCAAAAGCCAAAGGATCAAAAATAATATGATCAACTATTAGAAAAATGAACTTATTTCGTGTTTTTATTCATTTCATATTAAATCTATAAGTATTGCAATGAACATACAATAAAAATATCATTCAAAAATCCCTCATAGTTAACAGAATATAAAATTCCAAAATAAAATCTCTATAATAATAATAACAACAACAGAAAATCCAACTTGCATTGCAATGTGAAAATATAAAAATATTTTTCACTCTAAAGAGCAACAGAAAATATGAACGAGGAAAAATTTCAGGAAAAATTATGAAAATATTTCGATGAAAATCCAATGTTAATTAATGAATTTTATATACTTCACCATAGTTCAACTACAGAGGACTGTTGCACGTTGGTCCACCATCCCATCCCCTTCATCATACCATCATCATATTCGAAACTCACAAAAAACCATTGAAGAACTTTCATATTTTCATATAGCACAGTGTCTATAGTAGGGCGGTTTTTACGGTTTTATATATTTAATATGGAATTTCATAATGAAAATAAAATTGTTCATCAAAATTATTATATTGTTTCCGTTGAACATTTTACGTTCTCGGTTTCCCTCAACACTGTCGGTATATTTTCCATAACATTATTTGTGCAAAATTGAAACATATTTAAACTTTCCCTTCCCCTGTACCATCAACCCAAATAACCCACCAACGAGGATATTTTGTTCATATTAAAATATGATGGACTCAATTCTATATCAAATTGCATTCAATGGCATTGCACTATGGCAACCGCCAACAAACTTTTTATTGTGTGTGTGTGTACTACTTCCACCTCATTCCAACAGTTTTGTTCTATGGTTTTGCAAATCAACCACCCATCATCTCATTTAAAAAAAAAAAATATTCAACAACAAAGATAATAATTTGGATACAAAAATATTTCATCATTCCCATAATAATTTTTGAAGCATAAACTCCTATGAATTCTCTCTCATCCTCTCTGGTACTTTACTTATTTTATTATTTCATTTTTTTTTCTCTCTGTTGTAAATTATGAAATTACTGAACGCTTTTTCCCAGCCATAAAATTTCATTTTATAGTTCAAATATGCAAGAATAAACTCTCATGATGATTTTTAACGTTTTATGTCGTTTTGGTACAAAAAAAAATGCTTTATGCCACCGTTTCTGTCTATACAACTACTAAACCCATAGAAGAATTATTAACATTCATCTCGTAAAAACTTTTGATTCCATTCCAGTGCTACATAATTTTAAATATTTTTTCCTTCATCTTCTGTTATCATTTAGCACTTTTTTTTCCTTGCCCATCGTCATCTTAGCGTGGCATTCTATATCAATTTAGTTCCTATATCTCTCTCTTATCCAATATTGAATCGTACAATATTAAATAAAAATACATAGTGATCTTCAATTTAATATTTATTATGAGAACAATTTTGAATTCTTCTACCGATTATTGTGATAAAATTAATTTTTATTTCTTCTTTTTTATTTTTGGTTCTCAGAGTTTTGCTTATTCGAAATTATTAAAAAGGACATCGTCTCCATTTAATTCACTAGTATACATTATAGAAACTGCACCGAATTTACATCAACGAATCAACAACACAGTTAAATTACGTCAACAATTTTACTATTGATGACAAATTAAACAAATGGAAAGACTTTTATCAATGAGAATAGCACACCTACAATTACTCTGTATAAAATTTTCATTAGGAATTTTATAATCTCAAAGATTTTCAAAAGATTTTAACGGTCAATAACTGTAGATCAACAACTCATCCTTTTTCTTCTTCAATTATGAACTAAAATCGTTTCAAATTACTTACAATAATTTTAATGACTTCCAGTGTCACTTAATCATACGCTTAATAGAGAATTTTTCAATGTTCAATAACTTACCTAGAAATAGAAAAAGAAAAATAATAAATAACAATTAGATCAATGAAATATTTTAAGAAAGTTATTTAAGATTGTCTGTAACATTCTCCATTGTGAAAATATTTAAAAAATAACATTTTAATTTAAACAATCTTTTTGTGGTATTCCGTAAATGGCAAACATTCTCATTTGTCATTAAATTATAAACTATTAACAGTATTTGTCGAGTATTTTTTGTAAAATTTCAAACAATAACTAGAAGGAACTTCAAATGTGAATCTTAAAGAAACTTCATCAATTTAAATTGATAATAATATTCAATTTAAAAGTAAAAATATTTCAATATTTTGTTGTTGTTGTCACTGTTCATATGCCAAAACACAAATC
This sequence comes from Coboldia fuscipes, assembly GCA_001014335.1. Taxonomy (NCBI): domain Eukaryota; kingdom Metazoa; phylum Arthropoda; class Insecta; order Diptera; family Scatopsidae; genus Coboldia; species Coboldia fuscipes. The sequence goes on from JXOR01000040.1 coordinate 21,154, forward strand.
AATAATACAGAAAAAAAAACCGAGTACAAGCAATAGCTTAACAATGTACACATCCTATTAACACCTGCATTCCAAATAACCGATTATCGTAAAGCACAACGTAAAAAAAAATAAAAATATATAAAATACTAATATGACGGTGTATTAACCAAAGATAATGTACAAAATTTTTTATAAAATAAATTTGAATAATGTAATTACTTTTGATTAGTTATAAATACCTGTAGTTCCTTTAGTCAAAGTAAAATAACAAAACGAAATAAAACAAATAATCCATCGAATTGAAAATTACAAAATTGCAATAATATCCCACAAGGAAAATATTTGTTTTTCCTTCGTTTAATTCCAAAAGCGACAAAACAATTTGCTTAACATTTAAATCATTTTACAATAAAATTTTAGTCGTTTTGTATAATTCCTTTTCAAATTCATTTTTAATATTTCATATCTCTTTCACACTTTTACATGCCAATAACAACAGAAATTACAGAAAAAATCACAATACGATGACATATAAGATAACACAATGTGTAACTATTATTAAAGGGAAAAAAAAATGCTTTAAGTAAAATTCCCCATTTAACGATTGAATAAAAATGACAAGAACAATTATATGCATTTTAATTTTCCTAACAATGTAAAACGACAAACTTTTGTAGACAGTGAAAATTACAAAATAAAAAAAAAAAAATTATTATGGCCTTATCGCGTATCTATTACTCAGTCATATCCGTTATATTTGGTGTCAATTAATATTACGTTAATACAGATAGTTTTAACTGCAAGAAACAAACAAACAAACAACAAAACCCTTAAATCGCATTTAAATTAAAGGAAAAACATTTATGTTCCATTGATTAACTAATCAATGTGGAAAACGCGTCATTAATTACTTATTACAGGTAACAATTGATTTTTTGTTTCTATTTTAATTTGTCACTACAATTGTCAGGATTGATAAATGCATAAACGCGTAATATTAATATTATCTCGGTTACCTACATTTCCATTCACTTAACTGGAAAATTCAAATTAAATAAGAGGATATCCGATATCATTTCTGAATCAATGACAAAATTTTATAAAATGGGTTAACACCACCACCTGATTTTACCTGGGTGTACTTCTTAAAATAAATAAGATTTTAATGTCGGAAACATGACAATTTATTATTCTTTTCCTCTGTATTTTTTTTATTTGCATAATCAAAGAAACACTTTATGTTCATTTTCATAGTGAATAATAAAAAGACAAAATATCCCATCATAAAAAAGATTATGAAACATCAACTATCCAATAAAATGAATAGTTAAAAGTGTGTTATTCGTCACCCAGTTATTCAACAAGTGCATAGACTAAATTAAGTAGCACGTTATTACATTGTCATTAAAACGATAGGATTTAATACAATTTAATATTATGGCCCGTCTTATCCAATTGATTTTTATGTAAACAGTAATAATAACATAAGTGCATAATTATAATCGATTATCGTTCTCATTTTGATTTAATATTATTTCCCTTGTGATTTTATTAGATTATTCGTTATGTGACAAATTGTTATGCGTTCGAAACACGTTATTCTACACTCTTTTATTATCAAATCATCTAATAATAACGATGAACTACCACAATTTATGTGTAAATAAGATTACGTTATTGTATTTTGATTCTTCAGTTATATAGTACCTGTTATAACAAAATGAGGAAAAAAAATGTTTAACTGATTACCCACAAGTCAAATGATAAGATAACGTCTAGTTTTATGTCACATAAAAGAATATTTTACTGCAAATATCATTATTTGGTTCCTATACGATATCAACCACATGAAAACCTTAAACGAGTTTATTCTAGAATGATAATTCAAAGTGATTAAAATTAAAAACAAAAACTCCAATGAATTCCATAAAATAAAATTAGAGTACTTTTTAAGTAGAAAATCTTATGTACTACAAACGTCAATTGAATAAATTTTCTATTTCAATTGATGCGCAATTTTCATAAAATTCGTTTTTTTTTTCTTTGCATTGAAAATTAAAATGAAACACAAGAATTGTAATTAAAACTTAACGTAATCATTGGCATTAAATAAAATTGATTACTTTCTTTGGAAATATAAATATTTCTTGCTGTTAAAACTATAAAAAAAAAAAAAAAAAAAAA
>JXOR01000040.1:23485-40159 GCA_001014335.1 Coboldia fuscipes
ACTGAATATCTTTCGTTGTATGAAAACCTTTTTACGAAACTTTAATTGTAACTGTTTTATATTCGCTGGTCTATTTATGTGTATTCCTTAAAATAGAATCTTGGCAATCAATTCCATACACAATATGAATAAAATTTGATGTGTATGCTATGATTTTCTTTCTTTTTTTTTATTTAAATACAAACTAAGAATTTTCTGTTTGTATTATAGGGAAATCTCCACTAACAAATAAAATTTTCATTGTACATAGAACGATTAAAATTTTAAACATGGAAAATAGAGAAGAAATTAATGTAATCGTTTAAAAGTCATGAACTATTTTCATTAGGAACAGAACAAAAAAAAAAACTAAAGAATAATACAAAACAGAATTAATTAAAACAATTTAACGATATGAAGATTCGTATTCCACCCTAAAACAATTAATTAATTTACATTGATGGTTTTCCTTCAACAATTTTATACGCTAACAAGTAAATTCGCTTTTTTGCATTTATGCTAAGATGAGAATGCAACATTGTTTTACTCTCATTACTCTAAGGAAGACAAATACGATACGATAATTCTGTAATTCAATATAAAATTGAAGGAAAACTTTAATAACAATATAATTCAACGCTTTTAGATTCTATTTTTTTTTTATTATTTTAAATCGAATTAAAATGAAAAAAAAAATAAATAAAATTGAATTCTATTCTGTTTCACTCTCATTTCGATATCAATAAAACACACCATTATTATAACTCACTTTTAACCCATCATTTAATTGACGCATTAATTAAGACATTCGTCATTGAATCATTCATTATTCTTATTATTTTGTGTTTTTTTTTATATTCAAATTTTAATCAATTATGAGCTCAATGAAACTCAGCACAGCGTAGATGATAATAAAAAAAAAAAAAAAAAAAAAATTAAATTGAAATAATTTCAAAGTGTTTGACTTAAACTTATTTGAACTTCACCAATCCCTGTGAACATCTTTCTATAAATACTGGGCTCTGTATCATCTTCTATACTCAATTTGTTTTTTTTCCATCCAGAAATAATCATGATGCATGTTAGACGTTTTAAATAAAAACCACGACACACAACCATCTAATTACATTTCGTTTGACAACTTTCACTCTTTAAACTACTCCAATTTCGTATTCGATGGGTCCTAAACCCGATGAGAAATATATATAAACGCGGATAATAATCATCATTAAGCAGTTGAAAGAAGAATAGTTATAAACTATAAGTGACTAAAATATTGCAAATGAAAGAGACACCCATAAAAACTAACGAAATTTTCATCTGGTTTTTTATTTCTCCCCTTGTTACTGTTGCTATTTTGTTAATTTAAAACAATAAATCATTCACGCGTTCAGTTTTAAATAAAATATTCATCTTTTATAAATTTTTCGTTCTCTTCTACTTAAGACCCATAATATACACAAAATGCTCCTTATAATAGAAATTAAAGAAAAAATTTTTTTTGCAAGACAGAGAGAGATCATCTCTTTACGAGAAAAACGTCTGTATTTTCAAAGAAGTAAACGAATGGTGTCTATCATGTCTTATCCGTGTAGTTTTTTTTTTCTCTTATTCTTACACAACTTGGCAAAGAATCAATATTAATTTAGTGTTTTATTTTTTATTTTCTACTTCACGGGTGTTTTCGACTACATAATTCGTTCTCATTGCTATTTTCCAACAGAGTTACCCATATAGTGCATCAATCTCTATTAGAACATTTTCCACTATTTTCTCATTCTCTCGTGAATGATTTTTCCATACTCAAAATAATTTACTTCATTCAACAACCACTTTGTTTTTCTTAATACAAAAAAAAAATTGAAGGAAAACTTAATTTTCCCGGTGGAACTTCCACTTCAATGAATTAATTTTCTTCTATTTCTTATTCATTTTACAACTAAACCGTGTCACCATCACTTAAATTGTTGGCCCCGTCTCAGAATCAGACAGATTATAACAAAAAACCAATAATGAGAACATAGAAACAACTTAAATGTCAATTACATGAAAATTACCTTCGATATCAATATCATATAATTCAGACATAATAAGAAAATTCGACATTAGAATAAAACAATTTGAATATTATCTGGTTTATTATTCCAGTTAATCTATCACTGTACTTCACTCAATATGGAAAAAATTCTGTTCAATTGAAATTCCTTTCTTCCGAATCTAACACACTTTAGTCAACCGAAGAAAAAAATAAAACAAAATTTTCTTTCCACAAATAATTAACTCTGTTATCTGTTATAAAATATCATTCATTTTTCACAAGACTAGACAAATACGTTTAACCAAATACACTTGAATAAATAACAAAAATTATAATTCCGTGTCTCTTATTAAAACAATTTCTAATAATTTGTTAGCAACAAAACGAAAAAAAAAGAAAAAATTCACTAAATTATCCTGGCTATTCGTCACAGGTTTTCTCTCTAAACTGTTGCTGATAATAAGTCACCATTATTTCGGACTTGAAATCATTCACATACAATGTTTGGAATACACCACAGTTATACACAAAATAACTAAAATCCAATCACAGGACAAAACAACAAAACTCCACAAATAGCTAATGCCAAATTAAAAATGATACTGTGGCTGGTTGCAATATTTCACAATTTAAAAAAAAAAAAACTAATAATAACATTAAGTAGTACTACAGAATGTATTAAAATTATACACACAATGGATAACTAACAGAATGAAATAACATGCATTTTCAACTATTCCAAGGTATTTATCGAAAATTTAAAACATTTATTGCACCGGAAAAGGAACCTTCGTTTCATATACAGTGTAACACATTCATTTATTACACTCGTGTACATTTATCATTTATTAGAAACAGAAAAAACAAAAAAAAAAACAAAATATCAACCCAATAGACGAAAGAAAATTCATATTTTGTTTTTAGAAATATAATAATTAAAGTTAAACGTAATGTACCACAAGAAATATACAATACAATCCAATTTGATCATATTATTATAACATCACCAATTGTATTTTAACTGATTCGGTATTGTTATTCCTATATTCAACAATCAAAAGAGTCTCTCTGCCCCCGTAACGAAGTAATAATTTAAATGCCACATCACTATTAGACGCAACAACACCAGAACTAGCAACAACAACAACCAAATTAAAATAAATTTATTAAAGGGAATATGAAAATATTTAATAATTAAACATTAGCTAGTTTCTGATTATTTGTTTTTCTTTATACATTCTAATTCTACTGTTTAATTACAATTTCTATACGGACAACATCGATCGTAACAAATCACATTATGATGCGTATAGAAAAATCGCTGATAAAACAAAAGAAGGGTTCATTTGAAAGTCAAGAGAATTAAACAGCCTAAAAGTACTTCATTATTCATATTTAATATACAACATTATGCTGTATTCAATAACTATAAATTCAATGTTTTTTTCTCTTCTGATATTTCAATAAACTATTTGAATTTCTAGAATTAAATATCAAAGAAACCATCATATTAGTATTACCCACAATATTCAGGTAAGAACGAAAGTCAAATATTAATTCTCAACGAAATAAAAAAAAAGAACCAATGCAAGACATAACATCTAAAACATTAAAAACAAAATTCAAATAATTTACAACCCATTGTTGGAGACTCACACATTATTCTAATATGCTCTGGTGTCCATTAATATATATTTTTTTACAGGGGTGATCCCTTCAAATGTTTATTAAACAAATGAAATCCCATACGCACCTATTGGTACTTAAGTTTAAAATTTCTCATATGCATTTTACAAATTAGGATAAATTCACTTGTACACACCGAAAGAGTTTATCACAGCAACAGTACAAAAACATTATACAATTTCCATAATAACAAGATTCCCAAACGAATGGAACATAACAATAACGAAATGTTCAACTCAACACCCAATAGGTAATTCAATACCAAATCCAATACCATTAAATAGAGAATTAACGAAAAAAAAAATAAAATCTCAATGGATATACCATTAGAACCCCCCAGTCAATTATATTTAAATAAAAATCCATATTGACGATATATTTCATTATGTATTTTCTAAAGGTAAACATAATTTTCATATTAAAGAATTAAATTCTATATGATTTATGACGAATTTCGTTGACTAGGTGAAATTTAATCCATCAAATATTATTAAAAAGCAAAAAAATAAAATAAAACAAAAAGAAATGAATACTTAAAAGAATACAATATTCAATATACAGTAGTTTAAGTTTAAATAAATCGTCTAATACAATTGACCATAGAAAATATTCTCAGTAACAAAACACCTTCTTTTCTTTCTCATTTAATTCTAAATTAAATGCTTGTCGTTCTCATCTTAAAACATTTAATTTTCAATTTCACAATTACAAAGTCTTTTAAATGACCAGACGTCGCTAAACAAGTGTTTGACCACACACTAAACACTCTCATGTAACACAATCATCTTTCCATCAGAACATTTAACATACAAGTATTTGAAATCATTTTACTTAAAATTTACTTACGTTTGGCATAAAATATCTTTGAATAATCACAATCCATTAGTTTTGAACTATGATGCATCTTGACTGGTTCCAAATTAATTCGTTATAATTCGTAAATCGTTAAAAATTTCTGTTTTATTTGGTTCAAATTAAGCTTACGCTTTTATATAAAATAAAATAAAAATTCATTCAATAATACACTACAACTTTTTTTTTTTTTACTTTTAAATATTTTATGTACGACAACTTACACCTGGACTCAATTTTTAAATAATTATGTTTTACGTTTATTAAAACTCTTAATATTTCACAATAATTTCAAACAGTTTCTTTTATTTTAATTCCTTATACTTCAAACTTATTTCTGTTAAATATCGCGAATTAAAATCAATGCGAATTAATCTCTTTTTTTTTTTTTTTAAATAATTTACGGTCTCGTAATGCACCAACACAATTATTTTATATGCATAAATAATACGCGTTTTACACTATAATTCACATTGGTTGATTATCGTTAATCTATACATTAAACGTGTTCTTAAGTAAAATTGAGTTATTTGAAATGAAACTTTTTTTTTTTTTGCTTTTATATCTCATACAAAAATTAATTTACACGAAGTTTTCATTTAAAAAAATAAAAATAAAACCATAACAACACTAAACTTCAATAACCCACCCGATTAATCTGTTACCGTCACTGCATTTTATTTTTTACAAAAAAAAAAAAAAAAAAAAAAAAAAACAACCGAAATAAATAAAATCAACAATTCTAATCAACATAAACCATTCCATAAATTATGTTCATTTCCTTAGAGAGTATGTGAATTTAGTCTACACTAAATAAGTAAAACCTCTAACATTCGGGTGAAATTTTAATCATTAAATAACTTTAGTTACCAGTTAATTTACTTTTTTTATTTCTCCGTTTACTATAGATTGCCTTAATCAGTTCCAAGCACATTTGACATTCTTTTTTTCCATTAAATAACAAGAGAGAAAAAAAAAATTATAATTCATATGTATGGTTTTCCAATAACTCTTATATTTCATACATTACAGCAAAAAAAACAAACAAACAAACAAACAAAACAAATTCAATTCATTTACACCTTTGAACGTATTAAACACATTCAGCGTATAGACCCCCGTGTCAACTAAACGATAATGGTCAAGTACATTTACCATTTGTATACCCTTATCCGGTTAATTATTGACTCAAACACAAAATTATTACACGAAAAATCTTTGTCAAATATTGTTTCCATCTGATATTGTAATTAATAAACCGTCTAATGTATATAATGTATTACCTTAATTACAGGTATATAATTGATTGCATATAGAAATCACACAATACAACACACTTTTTTGTTGCAAAAAAATAAATTACAACATTTGACGTTTTCTCTATTTCAATTGAGTTCTGTTTAATTTTTCCCCGATTGTTTATTTTGTTGTTGTTATAGAAAACCGTTGCAAATTTTTACAAAGTCACCAATTAAAATTTTTTTTTTCATAATCAAAAGAAAAACATGAAACAATATAAAATCAATATACTTGAGCTAACAAAAGAATAGAAAATCCAAATTTAATGAACTGAATCTTAAAGAAAAATTCACCAAATCAATTGAAGGAAAATTTTTCATTACATTCATGTAGTATGTTTTAAATTTTAAGAAAAAAAAAAAAAACACAAAATATAAAGGAAAATAATCACATTCAAATATAAGCAGTTCACAAATGTAATCACCGTCTATTTTTAAAATAAACCAAATGAATAAAAAATTAACTGCACTCTCTCGGTTAATTTTCTTTTATATCTCAACTGTGTTCTTATGAACAACGTGTATACGGCGTTTTTTCTTTACTTAATTTAAACCACGACTTCTAACAACCATTTAAGCAAAACTGTATACTGAAGTGAACCGAAATAAAAATCAAACTAAAATGAAATGATCCTTGTAATAATAATTTATTTTTATTTGTATTTCTCTTTGCTTATTCGCTTAATACTTTCAGCTATTTTTAACAAATAAACCAACAAAATATTGAACGGGCGCGCGCGAATTTTCTATTTTTTTTTCTTATACTCAGACGAGAGTGTATTTTAAAAATTACAAAAGAGAGAAAATTTTCCCAACCGCACACAATCAACTGCGGAAAATTTCGATTTTCATGTTCAAAATTCACATATCCAACCACTAAATCATAAGAACCAAAACATTTGACATTTATTAAATGAAAATGTTTTAATTTCTCTTTTTTTCAATTTGGACACTGTAACACTGTTAAGAATAAACTTCTTAAAACTTCCGATTATCTCCGACTATTAGTCTATTAATTTATTTCCAATTATTTTCTTCGATAAATGCCACACTTTATTGTTAAACGACGCCTAATTCACACTAATTAAAAATCATTGATTATTATTACAAACCACTGAATTAATTGTTCATTGAGCCTCTAGCCCCGGATTATTAACTGTTTCGTAAAATATCCAACAATAAAATGAAGGAGAATTTATTAACAAACCGTATAATATTGAAATTCGTCAACATAAAAAATTAAAACAATAAAAATAAAAGAAATTATGTTTTATATTCGTCTTGTGTATCCGTGTCCGTACACTGAAAATAGATTTTCACAAGTTCACAGCTTAAGCATGACTGAGAAAACGTTTCAACAAATGAAAATGATAGACTCCCCCAATGGGCCGTTTTGGGAGATATATGATATTGCTTTTGGCCCGTAGAAACGCGCTTGCCGTAATGATATGTTTTATGTACTCTGAACCCGAATCATACTCATTTATATGATATTTATGTTCATATACATATTTTGTTAAATGGTTTCAATTCTACATGTACATTATATGTACATAATACCATACACTTTTAATACTTTTTTCCAATACATACACAAACATAAGAGAGAATTAAATACTTTTTTATTTTTTTTTTTTATTTTGCTGTTGGCTTCCTACATTGATTGAGTTGAATTGTTTATGCTCTCTCATCAATTGTATGCATTACTTACACTGTTACCAATTCAGTATATAAATATCTACCTGCTGTTGCTCTTTTATGCTCTTTACGATAAATATCCAATGATTTTACGTGAATTTATAATGTGTTCACACAACTTTTAACAAATTTTTTTATTTTAGTTAAACCGATTTTCTTGTATTTTGCTTGCATTTTAATTACCAATCATTTTAACAGCCAAAGAGACACATAACCAACATAATCAATCTATTACTGTGACATAAAATGCAAGTTTAACCAAAAAGAACCATTGGCGAGAACCTTTTACACACTTCTATGTGGGATTGAATTACCAAAGTCACTAAAAAGTATCCAATTGAATTTTATGAGTTCTTTTGTATCCAGTTAAAATACTAATTGCCATTCAACAGTGTTTATGCATAATTATATTCCATACTTTTCTTACTGTTATTGTCTATCCAATACAATATACCGCATATACACATCATTCCGTTTTAATTTCATGTAAATTTTTATTGACAACTAATCGCGTTCATTCTCCCCAAACATGGACAATTATACATTCGACCAAATATACTATACCGATTGAACAAAAAAAAATTTACGTTAATTGAATTAAGAATAAAAAGAACAACGGCACTTTTATACAAATTGAATAGGATTTTCTACTAACTAACTAATCCTTTTTCTTTTGTCACCAAGGAGACTAGAGTCTTTCCATGTAACTAGACTTTCAATTACTAAAACATTTTGCTAAAGTCGTTCCAGTAGCAAAAGTTAAGTAGTCTCTTGGGCCGGATATTACCTTTAGTCTTATCTATTTCACCTATCTTTTTCGCTGAAATTATAATTGTTTGTCTTCTTTTGTTTCTTTAGTTTATTTTTTTGTGTGTGTCTTTTCTACGTATCCAACATATCGTAAATCATAAGTGAATTGGACACAATAGTAATTGGTTATGGCCTATAAGTACATAAATAAACAACAAACCACACTGGACAGTTAGTTTATCAAAGTGTTTCTTTTAGTACCAACTATACTATTCCGTATGATGTCTCTTTAACGCACCGTAATAAAATAAACATTGGCAATCAATTGACAATACTTATAATGTTATCGTAAAAACATTATTAGTATTAGTCCTGTGTGACTATTATAAATTAATGTCTTTACCAGGCGTACTTCAATTCAACTGTAAAATACTCGTGGTAACAATAAGAAAATGGTACACACCATATACACATTGAATAATGTATGATTGGTGTATTATAATGTCCCTTTTCTTATCACTTTTTGACCTGACAGGTGGCAGACATATACATTAATCGAACATACTCAGCAGGTAGCTGTAGACTCATTAACTTTTTCAAGCAAAAAAAAATTCAATCTTTGAACAGCCAAATACAGTGTACCACCAAGAATCGGTATCGTTCTCTTCTAAATCCATAATGTGTGTATGACACACCAATACATCCGTACATTTAATAAACCATGACAATATATTAATCCAGGTTAAACATTATGAGACCCTCTATCGAAGTACAAAATACAGACAAAATTATGATTCATCATCAATCAAAAGACCATGTAAATAAAAACCTGATCACACATCCTTCATAATTTCTTATTTTCGAATTTTGGTTTTCTTGTGTGATTTTTAAATGCAATCAATTTAATAAACTTTCTCATGATTTTTGATCTTTTCCTTTTGGAACGGGAATACATTGATTTTTTTTTTTCGTTTTCCGCTTATGTTATTTCCATACATTTGTGTCAATTTAATTAAAAATCTCTTAATATAAGTAATTATATTCAATTTGTACTTATGAACTCTCTCCCTTGTGTTCAATAATTTCCTTTTCGCAAAATCATTAATTAATTTCTTTTTTATTTCATTTTCAATTCACACACAATTGTCTGAGTTATTGACAAACAAATAAATAATGAATAATTTCACTGTACCCATATCTCCTGTATGTTGAAGTGGATATTAAATTCACCGGCCATTTGGGGTGGTGAATCAACCAAAAACCCATAGAATCAAATAAAAATAGGGTAAAACTATACATAATCGTGTGTCTTTCGACTATACATCGCACATTATTAAATCTTCTCTATGTGAATATCACAAACCGGATGAATATGGTGCATAACAATGATTAGAATGTGGAAATGTTTTCTATGCTCAAATATTCCATAGAGTGAAGGGACGAATAAACAGGAAAAAAAAATGCGAAAAACGGTTATTTAAAAAACTTCAACTTCACCTTAATTCCATCATTTTTATGCAATACCGTCGATATAAAATAAAATGTGTAAGTGAATTCTACACCCCTTTTTTTTCTATGTTTCTAATTCATATACAATTTAATGGCAGTGTGTGTTGTGTTCCTTTGATAATAATATTTTCAACATGTTTTTAATTTCACTATTCACAGTCGCTTATTAGTCTCACTTGGTACAAAATTAAACACATTGCAGTACTACGTTTTTATGACCCATTGCATTTAACTTATGTTTAACGTATTCGTGAATACATCGAAGGGTTTTCAGGGAACGAAAGTTTTAATTTTTTTTTTTTTTTTTTGAAACAAAGCGGAAAACAATTGAATCTGTGTTCTATCCCATTGTTTATCTAGAAAAGTGAGATTTTCATTTTAACTGTTGATGTTTATTTGGTGCCCAACAGTCCAACGTCTTGTATTTTCTCGTCTGTCTGACAAACAACAGATAATCCACACCAAAGAATAAAAATTAAAGGTCTGTTTTACGGCATTAAGACGGCCACTCATTTAACACCAGGAAAGGTAATAATGGGTTCGTCTAAGCTCCACTCGTAATGACTCCTGCCTGCTACTTATGCTCTGAGAGGCATTTACCATCAACAGTATTTTTACATTTATATTCCATAATATTCTTTTCTTTATTATTAACCATCCATTTACTCCCGAAATGACAAATATAAACGCAACACATAAAATGACGAACCAAAAAATTTACCATTTTTCCGACTAAAATGAAATTACACAAAAAAAAACAAAATAAAATTTTCCCCCCCGTTTTACAGCTTATGTATACATAATAGCCGTCGTCTTCCGATGAAAACTGTACATACATGTTGAGGTATACATGATATTTGTTATAAAGTAGACTAAAAACAAAAATATGCTGCTGCTGCAGGTATGTTGTGTACATAATTGAGGAATTTTTTATATAACGACTAACCGTGTTCGCCATCTTCACAGAAAATATTCCAACTAACAAAAGCATCTACGCAATCTATGGATTCATTCCAAGAATTCTACCGCGAATCAAACGGAGTACATAAAATACATTGAAGAAACATACACTCACTTGTCTTTTGTATTTTACACAAATACACTAGTACATAAAACAAGTAGATGGAATTAAAAAATAAAAAATAAAAATTCATAAAGACGAAAGCTACAGCATAATCGAAGTTGTAAATGATGGCAAATAGGGAAAAAGAACTGAAATACTTACCCAAAAATAAATTATTAAGCAATTTCGTTCCGATAGCGGCTAATAGTAAATCCACAAGATACTTTTGTTTTATTCACATTCACTTGATAAATTGATGGTTTAACACTTTATTTATACTTTGATAAACTAGATTTTAATTAATATTTTGAACAAACCTTTAATTTTTAAACAAAAAGAGAAATAATAACTCACAACAAAAAAAATACCCAAGAGGAAGCAGGAGGAAACTACCTCTCTCGCGAGTGTTTAATTTTTTTTGATGGAATTCAAAGAATGTCAACAAAACTGAAATGACGCGCGGTATATGAAGTGACGTTGTCCAAATTTGAAATTCCATTGTGCATTCTTCAACATTTTTCACTCTCAATAAGAGTATTTAAGTTATCTATTAACAATAGAGGATACCTAGATTATTTACAATGACAAGAAATACAATTTTATTTGTTATCATTAATTAAATCAATGAAATAATCAATAAATTCCTGAGTGTCCCAATTTGGATTGATGTCATCAATGTTGGTAGCCCTGATTGTGACAGCGAATTTCAACATGACTTAACAAAAAGTACACTTAAGCGATTTAAAACGTACTCTCATGTTTAGTTCCGGAAAAATTACTGAAAAGCTTCAACATAGATTGTACTTATCAAACTCAAACAGACTGAAACTAATTGATAAAGTTTCAACGAGTATTTCTTATAAGAACCTACGATTTCTATTCTTTTATTGAATAAAATTCCAAGAATCTGAAATGTTTGAATAACTATTCTCCACAACGTACAATGAATACACATTGAAACGAAATACAATTCTTATTTTATATTCATTATTTTATTACTTTTATTTGTTTATATTCTTATTATCCATATAATGCACAATGGAGTGCTCAACACATTTTAATTGGCCAATCTGGTACTGATTTTACCAAACCCATCATTTAGTAATACCTTATTCACTAATTTTATTTTATGCAACTAATATGAATTTATTAATTTTATATCAATTTCCATTATTTAATTATTTCTTTTTCGTTTAATTATTTTAATGATAAATTCTGATTATTGTGTAGCTGGACAGTATTACATATACATAAATACGTACATACATACATGTAAAACTATGTTTATTATACATATCATATCCATTATATTCGTATATGATACACTTAATAGTTTCTTAATTATTTCATTATAATTTATAATCTAGTAGTTATTATTATTATTACATATTTATGTTTCTTTTCTTTTTGCATTACAATGATATTCATTATCATTTGTTTAATTCTTTTTTTTTTGTGTTATGATTTGTGCTGGTTGCAGCGCCCGGATTCAGAATAATCAATAAATAATTATTTCATCTTCTTTTTTATATATTCAACTAATGTAGTTTGTTGTTTTTTATTTTATTTTTGTTTTTTATTCAACAAGGAAATAAATAACTGAAATCACTTTTATTTTAAATTGGGTTTTCCTTAAAAATTACATTTTAATTAATATCTACATCTTTGACTAGACTTACAGTAATAATTTTATAATTTTTTTGTTGGTTTTTCCTTCACTTTTCTCGTTAATGTTCTTTTGGTGTAATTTTGTAATTTATTTTTTAAAAATTGATTATAGAGTATACTGTCATACCCAATAATATTCCATTTAAATTTGTAGTAATGTACTAATAGCAGTGATAATACTCTCATTCTAACTAGAAACGAATACATTGAACTTATCATCAATACAATCGATTGTGGTGCATTTTCATACTCTAAATGATGTCTCTCCATTCAAACAAACTAAATTCCCAATTTGTCAATGCGTTTAAATGCTAATGCAATTATAAAAATTCTGTTTTATTATCAATTCTGATTCACAATATTTACCACATTCAGACAATTTTATTTTATTGGCGGAGAGTATTATGTGTCCTCGTTAAAAACAATTGGATATGACCAGGAAGTCAAAGACAACTTCCTCAATTTATTCAAATGAGAGACTATTTTTATCGGTTATTATTGACTAAAAACTATCAAAATGAAATCTTATTATCTAAATAATTAGTTTATATTTCATTTTGTGTGATATCTTTTAAATAACTATGAATAAACAATGGTTATATTACTCTAATTATAGAGATGGAGAGGATATTTTTATTTGACTCATCTTGCGATATGCAACAATTTTCATTTTAAAAGTTTTTTATCAATTTTTATGTGAATTTTATCTATAATGTGACTGGTATTGGTATTTGTATCCATTGGTTATCTATTGATATTACTAATTTTTTATTATTGTTTAATGAATTATCGGTTTTAACAGAAAGTCATTGCAGATTTGAAATCAACAAATTAAGAATCAAAATTGTATTGATAATAAAAATCCAATAATTCAAATAGACAAACAGGATAATTAAGATAATGGTTATTCTATTATTCGAATTCATTTATCAATAGTTTAATATCAACATTTATAATATTCATATGAATGTTGTACACAATTCTATGTAAGATTGTGAATGTATTTTATCTCTACGTATGACAATTATTGTGTGATCTATTCAATAGTTAAATTTTCATCTTAGAAATATACAAAATAAAGGATTCTCACTTAATACCACATTTACTGGGCCTTAATTAACATTTCTAACTTCTTTTTAGTATGAAAAAAAACAAAATAAAAAACAAATAAACGAATAATTATCATTCATTCACCATTGAATCTTATAAATTTCAAAAAGTTTTGTGATAGGAATAGGAAGGATAAGAATATTGTTATTCAATGCTATTTCATGTTATTTATTTTTATAGTTCTTTTCCTGAACAAGTTTCATTTTTAAATATTTAATGTAGATCATTCAATTTGTGCTTTATAATTACCATTTTCATATCTAATGAATATTTTCATTTTTTACAAAAATAAAAGATCAATAAAATCAACATGTTCTTGCTATCAGGTTACAAATTTTATACTTCATCTGATAATTTCACTTAAGATTACATTACTTTCATTGGATTTTCAAAATTTTAAAATTTCCTTTATTATCAGTAAATATCGTGTAAGTGTGTTTTTGTATAAATTTTTTTTTTGTTTTTCATTGAACATTGAATATGGTTTTCAGTTATATTTCAATTGATATCAATATAAGATTATGATTATTTAAATGTGTGTATTTGTTGGATTATCATCAATTACCAGTTACTAATCAAATGTGTGGTTCTTTAGTATAAGTAGCATTTAGCAAATAATCTACATGTGTCTGTATGAATATGCTACCAAAGACCAAAAAAAATAATTTTTCTTAACATTTGATTGCATTTAAGATTTATCAAGCAGAAACCATTTTAGGAATAATAAAATTATAATTCATTTGCTAACTAAATTATCGGCGCCGATTATTCAGCCGTTTGAAACCGAAGTAATAACCGAAAAATTTATGTGTTCATTTAAGGATCAGTCTGACTTGATTTGATAAAACACTTGTCATGTATTTCATCGTGTTTCCCACCTTTGCACATAATTTTAACTGTGATACACACAGTAAAATGTTTCAAACAAATCTATTCTCTATCACGTAAAACGTTAACCAGAACCGAAATGTGTTTTAATTAGCTAAATAAAATGCAAAATAAATAAATTTTCTTAAATCCTAAGGTGTTGTGACACAGCAAATATGTAACATTTAGTCAATAAATGTATATTCATTGGGATTAAATTTTTAATCCACCATTTAGTTGTGTTCAGTATAAAATTGTCTGTTAGGTACAAATTTTTCATCTTAATTAACTAAAAATATTTTTATTTTTTTTTTAAAATGAAAAAGAGAAAATGATTTCTATTTAATTACCGTGTTAATCCATTATAATTTAATGTTTGTTTAATTCATTTTCCTATGTTATTAGCCTATCATCTATGATTTAGGTACGTACACATAAAAAACAAAACTCATTTTATATTAGCGATATCTGTGCATACATGCACGATATTCAGCACAATTTATTTTCTTTCTAAATTCTCATTTAACTTGTGATTATTTCCCAAATAAAATGACAATTAAAAAAAAACATTCGATAAGGAAATTGATGGAAAATTTAAAAAGAAAAAGTTTTGAGAATAAAAAATGAATTTTCATCATCATTTCAGTTTATATAAAGTGTATTATTAAGGATCTTCATCGTTAGATGATTCAGATTTATAAGGATTTCATTTTATAAATAGATTTATTTCTTATTTTCTCATTATTTATTCATATTTTGTTTTTTTTTAATTTTTACTGTTATTAATATTCATTAATGTTACATTTTCATTCTTTTTTTTTTGTCTGTATATAAAAATATATATATTTATGTATGTAGATAATAGTATATAATTTTTATATATTAATGCATTTATTATGTATAATTCATTAGTACTTTTATATTTTGTTATACAAATCTTTGATATCTTTACATATTTATAATTATGTTTCTTATGTTTTTATTTATACCTATAAGAATTAATATTAATTTGTAATTTGCATTTCAACTGTCTGTGCGACTAAATGAGGACAATTGCTTACATTTTATTTTTATATTTTTGCATGTGTTTCGTTCATCTTGGTTTTTAGTTAAAAATAAAAAAAAAAATAAAAAGCAAAAATGTTGTCAATCAAAATTAAGAGTTTAAGTAAAAAGTTATCGTATTTCAGTGTAGTAATCAACTTAAAGAATGGCATTTAATTTACATAATAAAATACTTCGTTAACGAATTAAGAAATCACATTAAAGGTCCTCCAGGCGTTTATTTAACATTAATGAACAATTAAACAGACAATTACAAAAGAGAATTTTTTTTTTAAAATGAATTTGAACTTGAACTCATAGCATCCAACTGATTTTGGGTATTCTTTTGGTTCACACAAGTGAATTTTACATAACAAATTTGAGATGTGGTCGCAATTACTTATGGAGCTAGTGGGTGGTGGGGAAGGAGAGATAGAGATAGTACAGCCAAAGATAACGTAATACTCTAAACATGATAAATTTTTATTAAAACATTAGAATCCATAAGCTTCTTAGAATTTTATCATCTTATGGTTTTATTTCTTGTATGTTTTCTGTATTTTTGGTTCTGAATCTTCACATTATAAAATTGTGCTGGACATAAATACATAAATTGTTTATTATTATTTTTTTTTTTTGTTATAATTTACTTAGTTTTTAGCTAAATTTATTATACATTTGATATTAGAGTTCTATTTAATCTGTTCATTCCTTCATAACTTATAAATTAAAAATTTTACTTTGAAATTTTGTTAAATTTTTTTCGTAAAATATTTGAATATCCTAAACTTGCAATCTAGATGCACCAATATTTTGTTTCATTTTTTTTATCCAAATTGGATTAGTTTCTGGTTGTAATTATCGCACTTAATAAACAAATTCAATGCTTTTGTGTGGCGATGAACTATTCTGTGAATTGGTTTTCTTTAAAATGGACACATGATGAGTTTCACCATTCCTATAGCTGGTCGGATATGCTATCACAGAATCCTGTTTAGTTAAATAACCCCTTCGTTGATCAGCGAATGATATAACAGAGTCCTGTTTCACTAATACATGACGTTTAGCTGCTGAAATGTACAGAAACACGAAAATAAAAAAAAAAAAAAAAA
>JXOR01000040.1:40338-199875 GCA_001014335.1 Coboldia fuscipes
TATGATTAGTTGAAAATCAGGTAAGTAGGCCAATCCAATTAATTGGTATTGCTCTATTTTGTGCTCTATTTTTTTTTCTTCAATCTCATTGAGTTTTTGTAACAGTGATATTTACTATTTCAGTTTTGTATTAGCTTACCTGGCCGGCATTCAGCAAATGAAACAACTGAATCCTGTTTAATTAATTGATGATGATGATGTTGATGGTGGGTGATTGGTTCCACAAATGACACAATACTATCTTGGCTAGATAATAAACTTTTTTTACTTTCAATATATGATATTTGGGTATCCTGTTTTGTTAAACGTTCACGTTTTGCCAAATCAGAATCTTGTCGCATTAATTGGCCACGTTTTGCATCAATATATGATATTTGTACATCTTGAGCATCCATCCAATGTTTTGAACAAACACTATCCTGTTTAATTAACATTTGCCGTGAACCAGCACTATCTTGTTTCAATAATGACTGCCTTGATACATTACTATCTTGTTTTAATAGTAATTGCCTTGATAAATCACTATTCTGTTTAGTTATACCATTGTGACGTTTACCGTTACCACCACCATTCAAATTTTGTTCATAAATATATGAAACAGCATCAGATTTAATTGATGGACTATATGGTGATTTTTTACTATTATTATGATAATGTGATGATTTCCTTGTGCTTGTTGTTGATGATGCCACCGTTATACTATCATAGTTTCTATTATCAGTTACATCCAGATATCATGCCATATGTGTAAAGATAAACATTGCACCGAGAAAATAAAGAAAATATTTATTGATGTTAGCGAATCGTTAAAATGTTGTGGTTAAGATACAATAAATGGGAAAATGTGAAAAGTCATAAATAAATTTGTCACCTTAATCGACCGCAACAAGTCTTCGAGCGTACAATGGCTGCAAATCCGCGACGATATTTCTTATTAAAGAAAGCATATAAAATTGGATTGATACATGAGTTCGATGAACCCAACCATTGTGCTAAGGGTGTTGTTGTTTGAATGAATTCTTCTTCACGTGCTGATAATGGACCACCTAGTTATTCCATGGTTTTTATTTAAGATGTTCCAGATGAAATGACACAACAAAATATCAAACAGTTAAACGTTGTGCATTGTTTTAAATTCGTTTCGTATGGAAAAACACGCTTTTATTTACAAACAAAAGTTTTGTTTTTCTTCAAATACAAAACGATATTCAATTAAATCGAATTGTTTGAAAAACACTTACCTAATTTAATGCGAGCAAATATAATGTATAATGGCAGCCAAGATAATACAAATAGAATGACAACAGCTACCAACATTTTAACAACTTTGATTTTTGATTTTTGTTGCATACGATCCATTTGTGCATCCTTTGATTCACCAGGTATTGAACGTTTCCATACTTTTATCCATATTAATATGTAACATAATGTTATTAATATCATTGGCAGTATATAACAGGCAATTAAATTGGCAAATAAAAAATATAAATTTCCATTGGTACCAGTTGGCCAAATTTCAACACATAATTGTACATCAGGTGTACCAGGAAATACTTTAATTGGTACCAGATCAAAGAACATGGCCCATGGTAATAAGAATAGTCCAGCTAAACTCCAAATACCAATTATAGCTGATTTAGCTACTTTTTTTGTTATTTGAAATTTTAATGGCCACCAAATTGCAATTAATCTAAAACGAAGAGAAAAAAAAAGAAAGAAAACATTTCATTTATATCAAACAATTGAAACTAATAGAGTGTGATTGAACTTTAAATGAGTTTTTCATGAAGGCAACGAAACTTTAAATTTTCTTTAATGACATTCTTATGGAATTATTCGTTTTATGGTTTTGAAGAAACTTTTTATTTTTATTATTCAATGGATACGTCCAATGTACCATTTAGAAAATTTATTGCTATTCAATGGAACTCCCTGTAATTAATTATGATGCTCTTCAATGAGAATTTCCTCAAAATATAAAAATATCATTGGACTCCTTTTTTACTACTTTTCAAGTTACAAAAGTAAAAGAATATCACTGTACTGGTTAAAGACGCCGGTTAACTAAATCTACAATGAAATGGTGTTTTATAATCAATAAAATGTGGGCGACAGTTTGTCTTGAGTCGAGATGTTTTGCCCTCAGTTGCGTTTATTTTGATCAATGATTAACATTTTCTCTATCTATTCTATGTTGTATGCAATAAAATATCTCAATAGTTAGATGAGTTTTCATCATGTAAAACGAATATGAAACAACAATACAATGATAACGGACTCGAAACACTCATCTCATACTCCCAAGAGCTTTTGATTGGAGTCTTTCCCATTACCAACAATTCAACTATAAACTATCATTTTATTTGATTTTATTTCTCTTCTGCTGTTATGAAATTTGTTAGAACATTAAAACATTTTTCTTTTCATTTCTATTTTCATATCATTCATATTGATAGTTAATTGTCCATCTGATGGACACAATTCATCTAGAACACAAGAGAACTTGTTTAGAAGTTAATCAACAACGTCCTGAGTGAGTAATCCTCTCCCTTAAAATAAAATAAACTTTAATCATAATGACTGATGGGGAGTTTACGTTCTTTTTTGGTTTTATTATTCATTGTAAAGTAAGAAAACGGTCAATGAACTTTACCATTTTCATGAATTTTATGTTGAATGATTTCAGTTGATTTATATGTGCTGGATTAAATCCGTTAAACATAAATTGTGTTCAATAAACTAGTCAATTCTAGTTATGTAATATCTCGTAACTTTGAGCTGTCTTCTCTTCAGGGATTTTATAAAATTTCATTTATTTATTGTTATTCAATTGCATTTTATATGAATATTATGGTGCCATCAACGGTTACTTTCTCATCATACATTGAGTTGCAATTAAATGAAGGGAGGCAATTTTTAAATTGAATAGGTACGCTTTTACAACTAACCTTGTCCCATTAAACTATACATATCGTTTATTGTTAAATATCAAATAATTCACTATTGATTTTTATTTGTTTATTAACATTTTTTATTTTATTTTATTTTTTCCATTGGTCATGAGCTTGTTATCGGTTGTGTGTTTTTATGCATTTTTCTACATTTCAAAATCCATTGAAAAATTAATAAGCGATTGAATTGAAATCAGTTTAGTAATTCAATGATAATGGAATTTCTCCAATGTATTTTATTAAATCTCTGACACTGAATGGTATTTTGGACAATTGAAATCATATTATGGATTACAACATGCCTTTACATTGTAATTTCATATTACGAAAACGACACATGTGAGACATAGTGATTGATAAAAACAACAAGATGTTTCCCATTCACCAAAAATGCCGGTTCCTTTTTTTGGTTCGGTGTCTCCGTTTGTATAAGAAATTCATTTCAAATCGTAGTCCTATGAACTAGCGGCAATTTCAGACGAAATGTTACTTTGGAACATCAGATACCAAAGAGACAAAAAAATAAGAAATCCTTAGATGAGATTTCGTAAACGATAAAATAGTATCCTTCAACCAACTGGTGCGTTATTATCCGTGAAATTCGTGATAGTAAAAGTCGGCAAAAAATTTTTCCACAATAGAATGAAGTTGCCAAGCCGACGCGTCTTTTATTACCATAGTTTTTCATTGCCATTCACAATATTTTTCATCCCCCTTGAGTGGAAACCGTAACGATATATTGCCCAATTTTTGATGTCATTTAATATAAATTATCATATAAACGACCACCACAAAAGAATAGAAAAAACCAACGAGCAATATATTTTCTCACATATTCAAGTTCATCGTTAAGGATGTGAGTATGGCCATCAACCATTTGTCATAGAGATCGTACATCTCCATTTGATTTCGGTGAAACACAAAGTCTTCAACAATTCAATGGAATTTGTAATCCGCTTTAGCAAAGACTGTAAGTATCACTGTGATCACCCGTATGAAGAATTTTCACGTCCGGGGGCTGAAGCATTTTCCACCAACAAACCAAAATTCGCAATGATACGTGTTTCAATGTACGCCTAACTACATTGTCCCAGTGTTTTGATGAAAGTTTATTTTCTCTTTTTTCACGTTTCACATAGCAAAAGCCAAAACGCATGCATAGTTATTTTCAGATTTATGCTCAAAGAATTTCAAATATTTCAACGCATCGAACTAAAATCCTATAGTTGATCTGTTTCCATATCAAAATAATAATAAAGTATTTTTATGAAATATAGAACGGACTATAGGTATGCTTAGAAAATTTTTCCCATAGAAATATTTTCGTTAACGGGAAAATTTATGGAACAAGTTAATGTTGGCATAACAATGAATATCCGAATAGAATGAAAATGTGCCCAAAATAGGAGGCAAAGAAGTAACGAGAACTTCCATGGACTTTTCATTTTTATATTCTTTTCTATCGATTCAGTTTCATTCATACGAAATACTTGGCACTTGAATGGCAACGGCATATGCCAATGGACACATATGGTGAAAAGTTGAATGCACGCTGTTAATAATTTCGATTAACTAAATGGTAAATTATGATCAGATAAACATCTCAGCCGTACCGTTTATATTATTTTTTATTCTTTAATAATCATATGTACATAATGATGACACTTAATGTATTTTAAATTGCAATATACTAGTTTACCATGCATTGACACATTAATTTATGAATTCTATCCAATCGCTCTGAAAATGGCAATCAAGATAAGGGATTTATAGAAGTGAATTTAAATGGTATAATCAAGATAGTAGTGTGTATGTATGTATGGGAAAAATCACAGATTGAAAATGCCGGGAATGTGAAACTGTTGCCAAGTGTGTTAAGAAGCTACCATTATAAATGGTTAGTCATATAACAGAGGACACATACATTAATCGAATGGAACAGAGACCATGGTGGAGCCGATCTCATTTTTTCTTACCAGTTGAAAATAAACAAATCACAATCATTTAGCCGGCATTTTTCTTATTCACGTTGCCACACTTAAGAAGATTTTTCTCGACTAATTTTATTCAAAGTACCGGAAATGTATACAATTTGATGAGTTTAATAAGAATAATCAAAATCATTTAGATAAAAATTTAAGACATTCAAGATAGCAAATAACGATTTGTATTCAAATAAATTTCAATGGAAAATCATTATGATAAATTTGGATTTTTATTTGGAGCGAAAAATAATTTGGTTCAGTCTTATTGATATCATTTGCATTTGGGTGGGATGGTGGATACAAGTGAAACATAACATACCGACAATTTGTCTAGTTCAAGGATCTGCACCATATCAACTGTGCATTAAAATTATGTAATTTGACATTGGCCAAAATAACAAAAAGCGATTTTTTGGGCACCACTCAAAGTACATCAGATCCATTAATTTTGAGTATGTCGTATATTTGCATATCAAAACCGAAAAAAAAAATAATTTGTCATTCGCGGAAAGATTCACCTTCGAGTGTATGATAAAATGTCCAACAATAAAAACCACTTTATTCAATTTAAATGTGGTAAATTATTTGCCGAGGTGATCTGCCTGTACATATCATCAATAATATCACACTGTAAATGTCCACATAATTGACCATCTCTCTTTTTTTTTGCCATTTTATAATTCATTTGTAAATAGTTAAAGTATCATTTGTATTTTTAAGTTAAAATTGATAAATGAGAATGAAATAAATCAATGAATTCCAGATCCCCTATAGAAATGGAATCATTCTAAACATACCAACAGATAGAATATTAAAAATCGTTTAACATTTTCGGTTTTGCCCTATAATCATTACGATTTGTGACCCTGACCTGAATTCCTTGTTATTTCCCATTAAAATTTTGTTGAAAGGTACCATACTATACATTCTTATACTCAACATACCAATATATAAATATACAATTTTCATCCATAAATTCCCGTATGCCAAGCGAGTATATTACCGTTCACATCCACCCCATTATTATGAAAATGCAATCCCAAGTCTCCCCATTAAAACACCAATTTTCTGTATTAGTTTCAAATGGAACAGTTTCATTTTTATAATATTCTTCATTCTATCGTTACTCTAATACAGAAAACGTAAAATTAAATTCCCGAAGAATAAAATAACTGTGTAAATGAAGGAAGTAAGAAACATAAATCACTTAATATCTAACTTGACCTATCAACTGATGAAGTGCCCCAATGTTCATTTTACCATCTTTCTCACGTATTTTCTCACTTCAACTGTTACTTTCTCTCTTAGTCCTTTCTTATTCTAGAATCGTTAAATTTCCCAGTTGAACAAAAAGTATCATTTTTATCACCATTACCATATTCAAGTTGGTTATGTTCATACCGGAAATTCAATAAGAAAATATTAAGTTTTTTCACTACTTATATCCGTTGGTGACGGAATTTAAAAGAATATTAAAATAATTATACAATTTGAGTACAAACGAGCTGTTTATTCAATTTCATATTGTAATTAAGATTCCATTTAAAGAAACGAATTATAATTCTATTGTCTAATTTACATAATCTTTTGCATCAGCGCATTGCTATCATTTCTATTTCAACTATTCAAATATAAATTATTTAAAAAAAAAACATTGTAAGAAGAATGAGTATATCAGTTTAAAGCATTTTCCATTTCGGTTATATAAAAAACGGTTACAGTGTCACAGTTTCCTAAATTATTAAAGCAATTAAACAGTCTAGAACAGTTTAATGTACCAATACTGGATGTACTGAGTGTACAGAATGGACTGGAGCTGCATGTAAAATTGGTCCAGCATGAACTATTGGTGCTGGATGGGCAACAACAGTCTTAACAACTGGTGTATGATGTACAATTGGAGCAGCATGTACAACCGGTACAAGTGGTGCAGCTACAACTTTATGCACTGGTGTATGCACAATGTGACTAAATCACAATTAAAGAAAAAACAATTACAATTAGACGATCAATTACAATTGATGTGATTCGAGAATTAAAAAAAAAAATTAATCCTTACGATGATTGGTGGCTAACAGCGACTGGATGGTGCACAGCATGCACTACTGGAGCAGCGTGTACTACTGGAGCAGCATGTACTAATGGGGCGGCATGTACAACTGGGGCACTATGGACAATTACACCACCTGGTGCTGGAGCAGCGCAAGCAACAGCAATCAAACAGGATACAACGAACTAAAGTAAAAATTCATTCAATTGTTTTATCCTTTCACTGATTCCCATGTTCTTATTAAACATCTCCGGTGTCTTTAAGGGACTTACCAATTTGAACATTTTGTATTTGATTTTATTTAATTTTCAAATTAATAAATATTAATTATTATTAGGAGCACTGTGTAAACACGATAATAACTCACGTTTAACTGATGCTATTCATCACAATAATATGCTCTTTTATAGTACATCACATTATATTCGAAAATATATCGAAACATGTTTAACAGAATTTCTGTTTTTGTGGGGAGTATACAATACCAATGTATACATAAGAGATTATTTAATAAAAAAAAAAACTTATTAATTTCCACATTTGCGAATCACAATAATGTCTAAATGTACTTTATGTTCATGTTGAGAGCATTGAAGTACGTATGTAAATATAAACATAATGTATCCGACATAATATTGCTATTTAAAACTGGTTTTCTTTCGTGAGTTTTAAATCATTTTTTTATTTGTTACTTTTTGGGCTTTTAAATTATCTGTAAATAATTAAAATTAACGTAAAAGAGATGGAAAATCTATAATCATGTTCATGATTTGTATGGGCGCAAATTTTTGATTTTGACTCTGATTACAAGACTCATGTTACAAGATACTTATGTTATTGGGCATTCAACGAACTTAAATTCATAAATCTAATAGCAACAGTTAATAATTTGCTTGTTATTGCATCCCCTTATAATGATAGTGTAACCATATTAGTCTAAGTACTGCAAGTACCAATTGAAATTGAAAATAACAAAGAGCACTCAAAACAATATTATTTATGAATGCATTATCTTGCACATTGAATTCTCTTGTTTTATTGCAATTTAACATTGGCACCAAACACTTTATGTAATGCGTAATATTTCTTATTTTTAACATAATGATTTCATGTACGTAGGTATGCTAGAAATAGATAATACTTAATGTAATGATTGGCATAGAGAAAAAACATGATTTTGATATTGTCTTTTCTTTACTGTACATAATAGAATTCTTATAATTTCATTGATTATTTATGTTTATATTCAATTCAGTGCACTTACTAAAAGGAAAAAAAAATAAAAATTATTGATCGTTGAATGGTTACACAATTCATTGATTTATAAATTTCTATTCATAACATTTTCCGCTTTGGTAAAATCAATAGTAATTGTTATTAATCATCGTCTAATGGGTATAACATTGAATTATGAAATAAATGACCGTCTTTAATTCCGTCTAAGTACAAGCTAAATGGTTCACACTTTACGTATAAACGTTAATATTCAGTGAAGCAATTCAAGAAATGAACTTGAAATTTGCTCTGGTTTGTTGTTGCTTTAAACTTCAACGAATATCTTATTCCGAATGAATTTTTTCGAAATGTTATGATCAACCTGATCTAATAAATCATTAGATTAACTAGCATAAACCTCTAATTTATAAGTAATCATGTTACACGGCGTTTATTAATTAACGATCAATTTTATCGACGATTACAGTTCGTACAAAGTATCAATGTATTTCAAGGTGTTTTGTGTATCACAGTTGATAATTTATCATTGGACCATTTAATTTTATTCATATTTTAACAGTGAATTTATAATTTGCATGCATCAATAAATCAATAAGTAAAAAAAAAATAATCAACGCAATATAATATAGAATAACGAGCTTATATTCAATTATGCTCATTAAATGTACAGAAGGTCTACTACAAGTGTTGTCTAAAGACCCGTATTGTAAGTGAAGAGACCCTGCATAAGTAACTGACCGAACATTAAGTATTACTTCAATTGGTAATTGAATAAAACCAATATAATGGAAGAAGACTCATGACCGGTCTATGGGTTACATCGTTGAGTATACTCATAAAAAATTGTTCATTTTTGGAGGAAAAAAAATTTAAATTATCGATTCCACTTGCTGAGCATATTCAAGTAACTTTATACACTACGATTGCTTCATAAAAATTAAAAATGAATTTATGATTATATGCTTCTAGTGTTCCACAGCATAACAGTGTATTTAATGCCCAAAAGCATCACTGGTAATGATCTTCTCTGAAGGTAGCACAACAATATTTCTTTTTTGTTGTTGTCGATTGATTGGCATATTGATGTCAAATATTATGTTTCCTAAATACCATTAAAATCGCCTATGATGGGTTCAAGGATATGATTAAAAATTAACATAAAGTTCTTTATCTGTTCAAGGCAGTCAAGTATTTTAAATTTATTTTATTTTAGAATTAAATTTATGTTTCTTATATTTTGTATGCGCATAAACGGACAATTTTCGTATATAGTAAACATTCAATTGAATAATGAAAATCAATGTAAGTTGATTTACTTCAAAACCTACATTATAGATAATTAGATTCTGTTACACAGTACATGGAATCTGTGAAAACCCTAAGCAGACTGAATGTAATCGAAATCAATATCAATATCAATTGAAATCATAACGAAGATTTAATTTAGAAGTTATAAAGATTTCAGTTTTTCCTATTCAACCACCAGAACACATGTCACAGGAAGAAAAATCAAAATACCAGAAAATTAAATTCTATCGTAGGATTTTTTTTTATTGAAAAATCATTGTCGCAGATAAAATTTAATTGAAATCAAATACCACAGAACATTTCATTATCATTCATATGGAAAATTAAACATGATTCGTTCATAGGATTTTATATTTATATCTTGTCTCATTAAATAAAACATCGAATTGATAACATTCATATGATTCACACGATACAGAATAATAGAATTATAGAATAACATAGTCTTGACACTCCATTATAATAAAAAAAAAACTCAAAATGAACTGAATTAAATTTGAATGTTATTCTTAATTGAATAAAATAGGAATTGGCACATATCCGATTAATTTACATAGCGATATGTATTGCCAAATGAAAATTCAACAGAAATCTGTTAATAATTCAGTTCCGTTTCCATAAATCAAACATTTATTAAATGTATCGCATCGTTGCCCCTTTAAATCGTATCCTTTGTCGTAACACATCCCCACATTGATAAATTCACAAAATTGTTTATTATCAAATTCATATGTACTGGCTGTTTTGCAAATATTTCAGATCCCTGAAAATTGAATCCTTAATTGAAGTCAGACATAACAAATAAATTAATCGGTGTATGCCTCAGTAAAAATGCAATGTTTCTCAACAAAATAACAACGAAAAAAGCATATCAACATAGAATTGTATTGTCAAACCATAAGCATTGATTTGTACATGTCACTTATACACACATTTGGTCTTGATACAAATACAATGTGGAGTGCATTGCATAGCCTTGTCACAATTTTTCTCTCCTTTCAATAATGTTGTTAAAGTTTCATATTTTCATTTTTTTTTTGTACGCCACGTTATTGTGTATTGTTTGATGCACCTCCGTTCATTTTCATAATAGAAAATTTTTGTTGTTGTTATACCAAACAACCTAAACTCAACTTTAACGGCGTTTTTCCACATACACATATTGAATACAACAACAATGGATTGTTTATGGACACCATATAACTTAATGTATTCTCCTTAATGTTTTGTTTTGCTTTAAGTAGTGCATCCGTGTGCTATACGTGAACTTTTCTATGAAAATTTTGCAAATAAAAAAAAAACAAAATGTAAAGAAAATTAAACGAAAACGCGAATCGATAAATGACCGCAATTTTATGATTCCAATCAGAGGATCAATGGCACAGGAATTCCATATTCCATATCGTTGGTATTATACCTTTGCCTTCAATTGCCCACTTTATAATGTGATGAATTTCTGTGGTTTACTCTTCAACATTTTCCATATTAAAGCATCCATTCTGACTAAAAATGCCAATCATATCAATATAATTTCGTATGCCCTTGATCTAAAATGAACCGAATGAAAGATAAAGTAAAAAAAAACTTAATAATGAACCCAGACTATCTGTGAAACATTTATCATTCGCTTAACGAAACAACAAAAAAAAATTAGTTCATAATTTCATCTCTGTCCTTTATAAGTTAATCAATGTTGATGGAAAGTGGAGTAAGACAACAGCTTTTAAGTGCACATTATATCTTAACCTCTATCTCTTGTTTTGTGACTGAACAGATCTCATTTATATGCCAAACGGCAGAGATCAATACGATTAATGAATATCACCTTCTGTGTAATAAATGAGACATAATCAATCATATAATATTTTGTAATCGTTAGTTTCATGCTGTATGGCAGGTAAATTGGTGGGCTCGACTCTTGGTTCATTGTTCACCAACCTGATCAGTTTCAATTTATTCACTGAGATGAAACAACGAAACATTTTTACATACAATTCAAGACTTTTTGCAATTTTAATGTGCAACTAAAGAGTAGACAATCGTATTACAGGTGATTATTTACGTAACTGTTATATTGAATCAATAATTCGATTAGAATAATTTTTAATGACAACAATCAATAGTAATTGTGATTGTGCTAAACATCGTTTAAACATTGCCATAATTAGTAATGAATTCCATTTGTAGTGACCAATAAATTTAATAAATAGTTGCGATATCTTTACTTTAATTTATTAATTGTCGATATTTGTGTTTTTCATTTAAAAAACTTAAATTTAAAGTTTCAATCATAAATGAATCCAAAATTGCACATAAAATCAATTCATTTATTTGTAATTTGTGTTATGATATTTGAATTTAATTAATAGTTTTTTCATCAAGTAAAACTTACCTGTCTAGTGATACAGCTATTAAACTATAAATGGAGGCAGCAACTGACACACCTTGTATGTATGGCACAACTTTACACATCACCCATCCCAGCATCCAAGCTATACATTTATAAGACAAGAAAAAGAAAAAACATACAAGTATAAGTTTTAATAAATTTTCACAAGTAAATACCAGATAAAACAAGGGTAGAATTCAATTAAAAATATAAAATATGATCATATCTGATGAACGATAATTTTTAAACAAACCAATTAGAAATTCTTAGAACACTTCACAGGTGATAAAGTGTAAAAATATCCATTTAATAAATTCCATAACAACGATGTGACCAAATTAAATTAAATCATGTAACTTCCTCGTATGAAAATATAAACGTTTCTAAGTATAACTTCATTCATCGAAATATAAATTGCATTTTTACGTGGGTTACCGGTTAAATGTCAGACAGTTTCATAAATAGTTGTTCGTCCGCATTCAATCTCACCCACTCAAAATTTCAGTGTTGTTCATTTTTTATTTTTATTGTTTATATTAATAGCATATTTACGAAACAAATTGAATAAATGAAACATAATTGTACCATTTAAATGCTACTCAATGTATATTTTTAATAATTGATCCTCTTTACACGGATCAATAGCGCGAATAAAATCGAGTAAGGACACTTCAACCTTATCCCCATCACTCTATTAGTCTCACGTTCATTTTCACGTGATTTTCATTGAACTTCTCTACTAACTCTCACCCCTTTCCTGTATACCAGATGTGTTGTTATTTATTGTCTCTTCTTCTATCAAAATGGACTCACCAAAAAGAGAATGAAATACTTTTCAACACTCCATTGATGCAATTAACAACCATCCATCGGTATCATGATACCCTTTTGACCGGATTGATACAAGTAATGCAATGAAAATTTAAAAAAAAGGTATCCACCAGTCTATATAAAGAGCGAGAGATAAATAGATCTCATTATGTATCAACGTTGTGGCATAGACACACTTTTCCTACCATTTAACTGACCCGAATTTATAAAAAAAAAATTAAATTGAAAATCATCGACCAAAAGGAATATAAAAACCAAGTCGAGGAGAACCTCAATGAGCCATGGCCCATTTAATTTTTTGATTATGACCTTCACTATCATTTTCAAGAGTGCTCTCAACACTTTGGTACACATTTAATACAGAGTACCACCCATATTTACCAGAAGATACCATAACAATATAAACGTTTGGTCCATGCGCTAAATCTACAGGCCGTATCACATTATTCTATACCAACATATACCGAAAAATATATAAAAATGGAAAATAAAAAAAAAACATATTCCCACACATTAAATGATAAACATAATAATAACATTCGACATTAAGTATGGATTGAGAGCATATCAATGAGCGAAAATAAAAAAACATTCGGGGTTGATGGAGATTGAGAAATTCAATTTAATTTTCTGTTAACATTAACATAATGTGCTTACATATTCAAATGATATGGCTTATAATAAATTGCATTCAATTTGATTAACATTTCTTTTTAGGTGGAGGCCTCTATGAATATTATACAGTTTCATATTCTCCCCCTCCCATAATAGAAATAGATAAAAGGATCCATTAAGTTTTGATGTTAACTCTCAATACTCCACTGGGTTTTTAACACTCAATGACTCCACCAGAATAGAACCTCTTCAATTAATTTCTTTTGTTATGTAGACAAAAATGTATAAACAGTTTCCGTTCAACAAAAGGCTTCCTCTTTGACTTTATTTCGGTCAGCATACAATAACAATTAGTTTATCAGACATTTAACGAATCAATTATAATTGTAAGCATTTACCCCCGATTGATAACCATTTAATTGAATTCGATTTTGTTATTCTTTATTCAATTCTAATAGATTTATGCTGACTGATTAATCGATGATAATTTTTATTCAATATTAAGTCCATTTGTATAATAGAATATTCATACAATTGTATAACAAAAATTTTGCTTCGTTTATTTTTTTTTTTTGTGTTTAATGTTCAACTGATTTAAAATCTCCAATAATTCATAGCTAAAGTTATTCAAATTGTTATTTAAAGTTGACCTATTTAACTTGGATATTACTATTACTCTGGGCCATATAAATAACAAAAAAAAAAATAACATAAAACAGAAAAACTATACACATCCACTGAGTAGAATTGTGAACAATTTTCACCAGGTCATGGTCGGTTATGTATTTTGATTGTGAAAATATGCTACACTCTATCGTTGTCTCACTCTATAATCATTATACATTGCAATTCCGTTATTATATTATTGTGACTGGGTATGAAGATGCATTTAGTGGTGGTTACCCATTGTTTCATGATTGAATTTTAACGAGGAAAATTCAACCAAATAATTTCTGTTGTGATTCTATTCACTGTTAATTTAACATAAAATCAATTTAAATAATCACAAATAAAAACCAAATATTTCTCGTTGACATAAATCGTTTTATTGCAATTTATTTCGGTATGGTTACCTTGAAAAATAATACAATTTTACAATAGAAAAATCAATTATTCACTACCCCTACAATGAATTACTTTAAATTTAATGTAATACTTTGTTGTAATCAATATTATGTACCGATCTACACATTCGATAAATAAAATCCGAAAACGTATTATTATTTGTAAACATTTAAAATGAATTGCTATGCATATTACACGTAAAAAATAACAAATGAATTTGTAAACAGAAAAAAAGGAAAATAATTAAATGGAAAAATTGCCATATTATCGATCACCGAACTTTTAAAACGAATAAACTGCAACAGGTGACACGATGGATGGACGAAACCTTGCCCTGGAAAATTTTTCGTATTCATTTTCCTCACCACCATTCAATTTGTTTCCCTTCTTTTTCGCGCCGTATACAAGTCTTTCTGTTCAGTTTTTTTTTTTTTTTTTTAATTTTACATAACCGACAACTGATTGGGGGGTGTGTTGCTCTATTTATTCACTTATAGTTTTGTTTCTACTCTCTATAAATTCTAGTTTATTTTCTGTGTTTTTTATTTGTATGTTGCACATTTACCATACAGTTTATAAATTCAGTCACTATATTAAATGGATTTTTATCATCTTATTGGATATAAAACGAATAGTAAAACAGAACTTATTATATGCATCAAACAATTGGATGACTTTTAAAAAAATAAATAACAGAATTTTATGTTATTAAAACCAAATACTTAAGGGAAGGAAAAACTTTATAATTTGCAGTCGGTTTCGTTTTAAGAATAAGCAATAAGAAACTTGTGAATTTATAAGAAATTCATGTAGTTATTAAGTCCATTTGAAGGCGAATACACATTGTGAAGGTCTTCTATTATGTAGGGGGGCCTGTATAAAATGGACTAAATTATGGCCTCACTCTTCAATCCTGTAATCGATGAGAACTCAATGTCCATCACAAGAAAAAAATTGAGATATTGTTCTAAACAATTTATAAATTTTAATGAATAAAACATTAATTGTAAGGAAACAGACTGTTACTGATTACATGACAATTTTGATTCACTCATTGGATTTTAAAAACGAAATTTTTATTATGAGTATTCGACTTTGTCGATTAAGTGAAGTTCTGATTTAACAAAACTTGGTTATTGCATTTTGTAGCAATACGTTGACTGTCTAATAAAGAAAAGGGCCCACCAGGTGATGATAAACTGTCAGTGTTTAACACACTATCAAGTGAACCATAACGAAACGTCAGGTGAATAATAAATTTTCTAACCGTTTTTGTGGTATAACGAAAACCCTTCATTAAGAACCCATCAATTTAAGTCTAACAAGGGATCAATATCAAACTCTCTTCTTCTTCATGAATTATGGTGGTTCTCTTCATTTTTTCCAGGTTAAAATTATTACCAAACCAAAAAGTCAGTTTATGAGAAAATCAACCGTCTATTTTGGTGTACATTAAATGATAACATTTCTTCGGTTTCTTCAATTTTTTGTGGGGTTCATCGAACAGATACCTTCAGTGCGAACATACCTGACACAACATATCACGTTGTGATAGGATTTTCAAAGTGGCACACACCAATGTTACAAAAATAAACAGTTGAAGAACTTTTCAATTTTTTTTTCTTGTTCATGAGATTTTTCATGTTAATACCCCTCTGGTATCCCTATACATTCTTGGCCATTTTCATTTTTATTTTTATTTTTTTTTGCTGCTTTTGCTGGTGGTGCTTTATTTCAAAACGGTATAATAAAATAACACCTTAATAAAGTATGCAGGCAGTAAGGTAATGTATAAAAGTCTTAACTACCATTTGAAAAACCACTTCGATAATATTGACTTGTATTTTTGACCTACTTACGATCTATCCACTTCAAATAAAGGATATAACACGATTTATGTAAAAATAAATCGTTATTTACAGGCGTTATGGTTATGTAAAAAGGGCGCATCCACTCTTGAAAATCCCAAGAAAAAGGCACATAGCAAACAACCAAGGAAAACAAAAAAAAAACAAGGAATATACAGGAACAAGAACCAGGAGAATCTCTTGAAATAATACACATCTCGATAATATTAAGAGAGTGAGAGAGGTAACATACATAGACTGTTTTAATGCCATATGGAATTCATAATCAAATGGTAGCTCTTCTTCTGTCTGTGATATGCGCTCTTACAGACGCTCAATACTTAGATGAAAAACTCAACACAAAATAAACGGAAACGAACACACAATTTTTCATTGGTTGCTTTCAATGTTTCCTTTGCCATTTCACTATATAATTGATCGTTTCTACGAAAATTTAATTAACATTTGATGCTCAACAGTGTGTCAATGATTATTGACGGTAAAGTGGTAACATATTGAATCATGGGAACGATTCATAGTAAAATATCAATTGAGGCATTAAATTGATTAATTAAAAATGAAAATTATTTTAACGTAAATCCATAAATTAATAAATGACGGTATACCATAAAACATTCAATTACCAACTTAATTTATTTTGTTAATATTTTATGTTAATTTATATGGCTTACATAAATACTATCTCTATGTATTGATAGTTACCATATAACATAATAACCGAATGTTTAGACTGCAGTTTCGAAAATGCAGCAAATATTTCCCTTAACGATGTGCCCATGACCAGGAAAATCAGGTTCATTGACCATGTGACCCAGTTTTCTTAAAATCCCACAAAATAATAATCATATAAAAACAACGAAGCCTTTCGGTTCCGTTTCACTGTAAAAAAAAAAAAACATAAAATTGCATACTAGAACTTCATGTTGTGTGTTGCTTATTATTTTTATTTTTTATGTTCTATCGTTTTCTTAGTAATAGTTTTATGTGCAACATCAAATTAATGTTAAATTGTTTTAATGATTTTTCCATCGATACAGATTTTTTTGTTTAACAAAAAAAGAATTCACCTTTAAACAACAGCAAAAATTTTCTACGTATGGAATCCTTCAAATGCAATTGATTTAGAAATCAATAAACGAAAACACTTAAGACGTGACTTTCAATTCATTTAAAAAAAATGTCTCTTGAAAAATTGAAATAAATTAACTAAATAAAATCTTAATAGTTTTACTTAATATTGGTAGTTTTAGTATTAAATGAAAATTATTAGAAAATTCCAACACGGTATGCAAATTGAATGTAATAACAAATGATCGTTTTGGAATGCAATTCAATTCAGTACAATGGCAATTGTCTGTGTTATACTATTTTTTGTCACTATTCAGTTCAGTGTGTTATTCATTGCAAAATATTTGAAACTATCAAGAAGATTTAACTATAATGCCATTCCAGTTGAAGAATACAAAAAAGAAAAAACAAAAATTTAAAACACAACAAAATACCAAATGAAAATTCTTAACTGGCATATAAGAAATTTTAACAATTTCCAATGTTGTTTCAGTTTATTACAAATTCGTTTCAAACCAGCTACCTCTCCCCACCCAAAATGCACATGAAATATCAAATGCATTTCTAGGTTTCGTTCATTTGTTGGGTTGCTTTAAATGATTTCCTATTTCAAGGTGAAATACATTTTATGTTTCATGTATTGTTTCAGTTGTATTTAGTTTATTCTTTTATTTCTAAATTATTTAAGGCAATGCATTATGTTTTATATTTTCAAGTAAACACACAAATGGAGATTGAAAGTTTTTATCGTTTATTTTTTTTTTCTATGTGGTTCCACTATGTCTGGAATAATGCGGATACTTTTACTCTATTATTTTAAACTATACGAGAAAATAATAGAAAAAAGGAAAATAGCGAGAAAATCCATACATAAAATCGTAAATAATTGATTGAAGTCGAGCATAGAATTACAATTCTCCTTCAAATGAATTTTATGAATATAAGAAACAGTACCATCATATACTCATGGAATATATTTATAAAAGAATATCATGAAATTGAAGTTTAAAATGTATCACATTAAAATTTGTTTCGAGTGAATGAGAAGAACAAGTGGAAAATTTAATGAAATACTGTGGTCATATCAGTGAACGAGTTAAAAGAAATTCATTGGGGATTAATCATAAAAATTATTTTTCCAAAGATATGGACATACTGATGAACTCTCTCATTCAATTGAAACAATCTTCAAACTAATAAATTGGTTTCTATTGATTTTATAGTAAAACCTAGAACAACAAAAAAAATCAGAAATTGAAATTTTGTGACCACTGTCTACATAATAAAACATTATTTTCTCGTACAGCCAATTATCAGCACTCAACAAGAAAATGATACCTTGACTCTCTGAACTCACAATATGTTGTAGTGTATCGCATACAATCACATTGAAATGATTTTGCTATACTTTCTCTGTGTGTTTCACACAATTTTAATATTTCACTGTAAAAGTATGCTCGTATACGAATTGAAGTATACCCGATGATAGAGTAAAAGCACGTGGAAAATTATCAAGAGAGAATGTAAATAAATACTTGTGAATTCTGTTTGTTATCATATTTTGTTTTAGCAATTCAAAATATTTCCAATATAACGGAGAAATTTGACTCTCTTGTATGGCTGGGATTAGTTTTTAAAATATTCAACACTGATAGTAAGTTCAACCTAGACTCAATAGAGCCATCAATATCAAGAGAATGAGAGTATACGACTCAAAGAGAGGAAAAATGGTTTTTCTTTACATAAGGAAAATCATATGTACACAGTTGCAAGGCGAAAAAGGTAAACCGTAAAACTGATTGTGTACGGTGGAAAAACTAGGTCGTCGTTATGCCGTTGACCTAAACATCCATACGTGGAATTCTATCGTTTTTTCCACATAATTATATGTAGCGTTTATTTTCTATATTTTTCCATTTAATTCTTTGGGATTTCCCTTTAACACATTTACCTTTATTTTGTTTTTTTATTTTTTTTTCTACAATTTCTGTGTTTGATTTTCAGCCACTTTTATAAATACCAAACAATATAAAAATAACAAAACGATGCATTTGCATTTAATTGATAACTGCAATATTGAGTTGTTTATTTGTGGGTTTTACCTACACCATTTTCTATGGAAAATTTTATATGAAAACATAGAAAGTCCATTTTACATTAATGTCTAAATTTTATGATTTATAAAGTAATCCTTTTTATATGAAAACCAATAAAGTCAGTTACTACACAACGAATGTATCGCGAATATTTTAACATGGAAAAGAAATCATCATCAATTAGAAAACATGAGAACTAAAGGAATAATTAATCTTGTGAATCCGTTAAGGTAAAAATAAATAAGCA
Source organism: Coboldia fuscipes (assembly GCA_001014335.1). Classification (NCBI taxonomy): domain Eukaryota; kingdom Metazoa; phylum Arthropoda; class Insecta; order Diptera; family Scatopsidae; genus Coboldia; species Coboldia fuscipes. The sequence goes on from JXOR01000040.1 coordinate 60,048, forward strand.
AAGGAAATAAATGCGAATAACAATCAACCTCATTTTAATGTAATAACGTAAGACACACATTAAGACCATAGCCAATATGGAATACAGGTCACACTGAATAAAATCAAATTGTAAAATGAAGATTTATGATTCTTATAGGTCCCAAATGATCACATTAAAACTTATGAATTACATGGCAATTAAAATCACAGTAAAACATAACCGAATATCCCTCCGTTTTCTCTACATCATATCAACCAACGGATATAGATAAGAATCAGTTTTCTATTGGCCAGGTAATTTATGATTATTGAGATTAGTTTATTTTACATTCAAATTATGTACATGATTTATGTGGTACATAAACTCATCAAAAATTAAAAGCACAAATAAAATACTCACGAACAAATATGTTGCTCATTAATGTAGCTGGTAAACAGAACACAATCACTAATATATCAGCAAGGGCTAAATTCACTATAAAATAATTTGTCACTGTACGCATTTTTGGTGCTCTAAGTACAACAGCAATTACAAAACTATTCCCAATTAAACCCACAATAAACACAAATGAATATGCGATACAATAACCAATTGTTAAAGATGCTGGATGACGATAAAATAAATCTGTATCATTATGCATTATTGATGTTGTATTGATTGAATCGAATATCTATTGTAAAAGAAAAACAGAGAAATAGACAAGAAATGGAAAGAATATATCTAAATTAGTCTTACGGTAATCAAATTATGTTAATCGTTAAGGAAATTGTCACATAAAATTTATTCGAAACGGATGGATTCTGATATCTGAACCAATTCATCAAACAATTATTTTTCGCGAATGTTTCGTTTTCTAACGCAATAATGATGACTTTCACGTATAAATTTAATTTAACCAAAACAACCCCTTGGCATTAAAGATAATAAAATGACAGAACAATTACATCGGTCATCAGTTGACTGAATACACTTATCAATGAAATTATATCGTTCATGTAATTGATACAATAAAAATAGAATTGTTCATCAAATTCCAACTTCATCATTTTCTCTTGGAATTGGAAATTATCCGTAATTCAATACTCATCCCGAAACCAATGGAAAAACTTTCTCGTTTACTATCAGATGGATAAGGGTTTGATGAGCCTAGTAATAATTCTTTATGGTTCAATCATTCACTTGTTGTAAAAACTTTTGTTCAGTTATGTGTGTTTTCAAATTGGTAATTTACCAAACATAAAGTGTTTCAGATACCAGAACCCAATGAATACCGTTTAGAATGGTGGAAAACGTTTTACGCTACACAAATACAACACATTAGTAGATGAACTTAATTACTTTATCACTCGAATTAAAGGTACTATCATTCATAGATTCGTATTCTGCCAATCGTAATGAGGCAGCTTCAATCGGTGGTGCTGTTGATCTCTGTTGCAATTTCAGCGCTAAGCTCATTGATAACAATTCATTTCCTATATCCATTTTTTTATTTATTTAAATTTTGGTTTATTCTTTACCACTAGTTTATTTATTTTGAACTATTTCTTACACTCTAACTGATTTATCTATTGGATATTTTTAATTTTCTCATAAAAATCAAATAAATTTTAAAACTTTTAAATTTTCTTTTTTACTTAAAACATTTTCTTAAAAAATTCACAATTTTCTTCTTTTAATTAAAGAAAATAAAAAAGAAACTGATTTTAATGTCAATTGATTACCACTTTGATTGAATAAATTTCTGTATTACCCCATACAAATTTAATTATTTTTTTGTTGTACTTATTGTATGTTTTAAATTTCAATTTTAAATGTTCAACATTAAAAATAAATAAATGATAAGAATAGAATTCAATGTAAAAACCGTTGTTTGGAAAAGGCGTCTTGTTCGTTTCATGTCGTTGATAGAACTGTTATCCTGCAATAATATTTCGTTATCTAAAAGGCGAGAATACAAGAAAAAGTGAATATGAAAAATTTTTGTTATATGTTCTGAGTATGCTCTCCGTAAATGGTACATAAGAGTTCTATGAGTTTGATAGTGTCAGGCAATCTAACAAGTACTTGTACAAGGATAACGTTTTTCCTATTATGTATACAATTTCCAAGTGTATTGTATATTTATTTGCAAAGTTCAAATACCCTAAACAATGCGCACGCATCATTTATTACATGAAAATTTTAATGCCAATATCCTTTCTCTCATGTATTTGAAGTTCTACTTACTAGTTGGGGAATTACACACACTTGACTCAGTAAATATTGGAACCACCGAATGATACTACTCAGAAATTTGTTATAAATCACATCAACTGTAAACAAGATGCAATAAAAGATATTTTCTATTCAATTTAAAATCAACCGTTAATAATATTTTTCTGTTAATAGAAAATTGTATTATATTTCAATTGTTAAAAAAAAATATAGATTCATAGGTCAGTGTAACGTGAATCACTTCTTATGATTAAACGAGATACCTAACATAAAAGCTTATAATTAATCGTCACACTACCATGAGAAAAACATGGAATCACAATACAAATCTATACATATCGTCAACAGTACTATAAATGCACAATATAATATGATCCTTTTTGGTTTCCTGCAAATAGTTATATAATCGATCTTTAAATCCATCAATGTAGTTACGCTCCTTTGAATTTCTAAAATGTAATTTAATGTAGAAAATAACCGTTAATAAACACCCAATGACAATTTATAATTCGATTATAAGCATCATACCCTTCGCTTGTAATGTTTCTGACATCCTTCAAGTTATCTGGATCAATCATTGAGATTAGTTTACAAACACCTGTCTTTGGTATTTGTAGAGGAAATACAACGATGTTCTGATTTTTTGTAAACGTTGATAAAATCGGTTCCAATTGTTGGTGTATCTAAAATAAACGAAAACAAGATACCAGATATAGAACTTAATTAACCTACTTAATACGGAAAATTGCATAAAATTTCAATTCGATTTATCCTTACCTTATTTACTAATTTCTTTCGTGCATTACCAGCCAATGTTGTTTTAACTTCAACATCCGGGTGACCGGCATTTACTGAATTATTAAAGCTTTCATTCAAATTGACATCGGGCGATTGAATCGAATCAGACCGGAATATTGATAATAAGTAACTTGTTATTTCTGACTGTGTGCATAATCTTTCTTTGCTCTGTGACCCCAATTTACAGGCAACCACCTTTATCATTCGATTTATGTTTGGCTCAATGATATATGGCACCCCAACCAAATCCGCATAATCGAGAGCTTCACTCACGGTCGATCCTTCATAGTAACCACACTTGATGCCACAACTCCATAGCGAACGCATTACTTGAATCGGCTCCTTCAGTGACATCCGTTGATCATTAATAAAAACGATTACATCCAACCGTCTGTAATGTTTTGGTAATTTTCCTATACTGATTGTAGCCAAACGCTCTAAATTAATGCTCAGACCAGCACCTAATACAATGGGATAAGACACTTCTTTTGCGGCATTTCGTTTCGCTTCTTTTCGCATTTCATCGAATAAATCATCCAATCGACTGCCTTTTGCAATCGCATGGTATTGATTTTCCTTCTCTTCGATAATCATTTCCCATATTACACCTGAATTTCTTACCAATTCAAAGCCTCCTCGTAATGTTGTAAACAAATTTATTCCACACTAAAAATAGCTTCATTAATGAACCATTCAAAATTATAATAAAAGTAAAGCTCACCGTAACTCCAAATGATTTAGCTAGTCCGACAGCATGATTGATTTCTTTAATTGCTCCCTTTGCCAAACTACCAGCTTCACCGGCCGATTTCAAGAGCACATTAAGTGCGGCGTTTGACAAATTCTCCATTACCGGTTCATTAACGAACAACAGATCCACTAATGTATTAATCATTGACCTGCTAAGTGGTAATAAACCACTTAATTCATTCACTGTATTTACTTTCGAATTACCATTATCAAGCACTGTACGGAATACTACACCGTATTTATCTTTCGGCACATTACAATAACTTAAAATTGCTCTGACTAGTGTTGAATGAGTAACACGGAATTTCGGATTCATTTCCTTTATAACTGGCAAATCCGTGGCCAATTCAAATGCCATACCTATCATTTCAGCGTCAAGCAGTGGTCCACCTGTATTTCAAGAATCATAAATTTAGATCATCGTCAACTAAAGTAACGGCATCATTAATCAATATACCGGGTCTTTGTGTAACAACATCAAAGGCACATTCTATCATCTCTCTGGGGTGGATATTCATCGCCTTTTTCTCTCTAAAAACTCGACTAACAGAATACCGTCTTAATGTAGTCAGCTTTTTCGTTACAACATGCTGGGCAAAGTGTACATGTAAATCATACGGGAGACTCACAATGATGCCAGAGTGTTCCATTAGACGACAAACACGTGTATTTCGTGCGATAAAATCGTTCTTATTACATGGTGTCAATGATAATTGTGAGATTTCAATGCCTCCATGTCTTCTAAATAGCTTTATCACTTTTGACTAAAAAGAAAAACACACCAAATGAAAAATGGAGTCAGTGAATCAAGTTTATCAATCATATGACTCTTCTGCCCAAACAAAAAATTAATCATAATCAACACTTACTATTACGAAAGATGTTGCCATATAATCATCTTGCCATTTCTCTCGTCGACACGTATAATTTTTTCCAATTGTTGAATTATATTCTTGGTTCATACACTGCTGTATTAAACTTTTGTACCCTTTACTTTCGGGATTTGATAACACTCGCTGGAATATATCATTCATCTCCGCTAATTCAATTGGTGGACCTGGCATCAAATTAGACGATAAAAGCACCTCCGATGTCGGCCTTTTATCTGGATCGTGGTTCAGTAACCATCGTATAATTGCTTTTTGATTCTCATTTGTAAAGTTCTCTGGGAATACTATTTCGGGTGTACGCAGTGTTTGAATGGTAGAAATACGCTCCATGGCAGTTTCAAACGGTGATGAATTACACATCTCAAAAAATATTACACCCAACGAATACATATCAACCTTTAAAGTGTAAACGGTTTTTGATGCATCCCCCATGAGTTCTGGTGCCACATACAATGCTGTACCAACCAGTCCGGTTAAAGCCTCATCGTTCGGTGACTTATCCTGAGCAATATCTTGTGTTTGTATAGCTAAGAAACTAGATGTTGCTAGACCAAAATCACCAATCTTCACTTGATCGTTACAATCAATGAAGATATTCATCGGTTTTAGATCACGATGGATTAAACCGTTTGAATGAATGTGATTTATTCCTTCAACAATTTCTCTAAATAGACGCCACATTCTTGACTGATCCTTGTAAAGTCCCTCTTCAATTGCTAGTTTAAGTGTACTCTTCTCACAAAATTCCATCTGAATGTACATGACTCGCACATTGGCAGACTTCCTTCGTTTCACTTGATCCTTTATTTCTGTTTCCATGATATTCTGATCGGTCCAAACATCATCTTGCTGTCCATTTGATGTACCCTCAAATTCAATACTTGACTCATCATCATCTGTAGTTACGATCAAAACATTATCATCATCGTCTACATCCGTATCATCTGAATCGTCTGAATCTACTTGATATTGTCTACCATGTGAAACTATTGAACCCTCCGCACTCATATCATCTAATTCTTGTGCATCAACTTCTTCAATCCAACTGTTATAATATCTTACTACATTTTCATGATTCAATCGTGATAAAATCTGAACTTCACGACAAATCTTTTTTGCCACTTTATAATTTTGACTTAACCGTATACGCTTAATTGCATATCGCCGATTGTCAAGTATATTACGCACTTTAATCACATCACCATAAGCACCACGACCCAAATAATCCTCAATTTTATATTCCTTACTCAAACGGTCATTGGCAATGAAATCAGTATTTGGTGGTGCTTCATGAATTGAATGCTTATCAATTGCTGATGAAGGTCTCAGATCATGACCGCATTGGCTTCGTAACATTGATTGTAGAAAAGGATGATCTAATAGATCTTGTGCAAAAACAATTCCATCCGAACGACATCGTTGTATGAAATCTCTCATTTCAGCATGTTGGGTTGGAAGAAGTGCAGCCACAAGGGCACCCAATGCTTCTATATCTGATTTATATTTCGGTGGTTTTCCAACCAATTCACTTAAATACGCTACAATACCATAGTCAGTAATACGAATCGTACCTAAAAAAAAACAGCGTTTAATAATTGATATTTGAAATCCGTAGTACATTGAACCAATAACTTACCGTTGTCGTTCATAAAAACATTTGCATCATACAAATTCCCATGCATAATTCCTTTACTATGCAAAAATATGAGACCATTCAAAATTCCACGAGCTACAATACTGGCACCTTCAGCACACCATCCAAGTGAACCCGATACACTTTCAACGCTTGTACCTAAAATATCAAAAATTATGAATTAATTTGGACCTCGCAGGTGTACATTATTTTAATTAATTTTAATACCAAATAAAAAGTCTTGGACTAAAATCACGTTCACACTTTGTGCTGCTCGCTGACACATAATCGATTGATATGGTACAACATTTGGATGCTCTAATTTGGATATTTTATCAAATTGATTCTGTATATAGTCAATAAAATTCTGTACGGTATGAGCATTTGAACAGCCATTGCCATTACAGGTTGGTGGACATTTCTTTTCTAGCGCTCCAACTTTTATATTCCATTCAGTAATATAACACAATTGTCCAGTATTATAATCGATTGCAGCATAGGCAATACAACCTTTTTTCGAATGTGCTACAAACATAGACAAAATATTTCATATTCAATCAAATCAAATATGACCACGAAAAAATAAAATAAAATTATCAATTCATTAATACAATAGGCTTAATTGGTGACAACTTACCCAAACATTTACTTCGTCGCAATTTTCGTTCGGTACGTATTATCAATGCTGTAGTCAAATGTTCTCTACATTCTACACCGTCAGTGAAACTAATCTGCCGATGCACTGGACTCCCATAGCATGAATCACCAGCCGCTGCTCTATCACTGGCACTCTCCCTTCTTGGTCTAATAACCGCATCCTCTTGACTGACCCGTTCTGCTCGACGGGCAGCCAATTGTTCCGCAACACGAGCCTCTTCTTCTATCGCTTCCTGTTCGGCACGCTCTTCTGCCAACCTTTGTCTCTCCGCTTCTAAACGAGCAGCTTCTTCGGCCGCTTCTTTAGCTCTCTGTTGACCTTCAATCATTTCGTCGTAGAAACTACCTTTTGGTGCACGATTATGTTTTAATAAAAAATCTGTTCCAACTTCAATCACTAAATAAATAGATTCTTCGCCTACAAGTTTTTCTGCTTCTGAATTTAATAAATTTGTGAGTGTTGATACTTCTTCATTAGATAATCCTTTTGATGAGATTACAGTCACACTTAATGGAGATCTAGAAAACAACAATACAATACAGTTCAGTACCAGTCCAATATACGATTCCAATCACAGATAACCTCACCTCGACGGATACGTCTTAGAGCACTGAAACCGAACGACTGCTTCGTTATGGCCAGGCACACCAGCTGGTAGTAGTGTAAATTTAAAATCAAGTGGTTTAGTGGGGTCTCTCGTAGTATCATCAGCAACAACACAGTCCGGATAAATTCCCTGCAAAGTATACAACATAAAAATGTTTCTTCAATTATAATCTATTCTTTAATTGGCGCCAATTAAATTAAACTCACACAGATCGCTTCAAATTCCTCGGTTTGTCTTACGGAGTCACACTCAATTGTTGAATCGCTTAATTCCGCTTCAATTGTGGGACACTGTGCATCATTAGCTGCCTCCGTTTCAGCTCTAACCAATTCATCTGTTTCAAGACGACTGGTTTTCTTTGATTTTGATTTACTTTTCTTACCCATATTGTTTCCAATCACAGTCGTCTCTTCACCATTAATTTTATTTTCGTGTTTATTTCAGATTCAATACATGACCAATTTCTAACACTGTCTCCCAACACAGTTTCGTCACTTTCATCACAATAAATAACTGGTAAATGTTTTTATTTCCAACAATTTTTTTTTCATTTGATTAAATTCTATTAATTCACATTTTGATGATAATTAAAACCAATTCTTTTTTTTCCAAAATTACTTTGTTTACATTTTGCTTTATTGTTTCATTCAATTAATCTACTCCAACCAGTTTTGAAACTACACACTCTCTTGATAAATTGTAGATAAATCAAATATCAATTTTAGTTATTAAACGAGAGACGATCTTTAAACGGTTACCATATTGTTCAGTGGTTGTCTTAATTAATAACAATTGCCACTACACGTACATTTACTTATTTGAATAATGATTCACGTGAGCACAAATAATCAACTACACATATTTACATTCAGTGGGCTGAAATTGATGTGTCGTATTACCTCATCTCATGAAATTTTCACACTTTAACTAGAAGTTCTACAACGTGGAAGCAATAGACAGTGAATTAATCTGCATGACACGTAATCAACAACGCACAGGTGACAAATTCCAATCACAAAGTATTACTATCACAACTCGATTGAAGCGCAATTAGCATAATTGTCTTAATTCGTTCTATTTTCAAGTGGCACTGGTTTTATTTACTCCGTCATAGAGCACATGTTGGTTCGTTTCTTATCACTTATTCGCGATATGATTAACTGTAGCTTGTTATGCTCCACACCAAAATTTCGGTGTTTAGCGGTTTCCAACTATTCAACGCTTCCAAAATTTGTCTAAATTATGTGACTAAAGTTTTAATTAAGAGACGAATCAATGTCAATTTGTAATTCATATTAAAATAATTCTTCTGTTTATTTGGCTTACAAAAATATATCTCTATTTTCAAGCAACGATTAACAATAAATTATGTATTAATAACTATAAGTCAACGATTTACTTAAGATACTAAATAATTTGTCTATTGCTAGTCACTCGGCAAATCCACCTCGGAAATATCTTCCCGATCTGCAAAATAGGGATGTTTCATTGCTTCCATTGCTGAGATGCGTTTCGCTGGATCATACATTAACATTTTCTACAAAACAAATTGTAGTCTATTAATTTCATTAAATAAATTTTAATTAGACTATCCAATTACCTCATACAAATCACTAGCATGCTCTATTTTAATAATAGCGCTTGGTATGCAAGCCTTTTCCCATTTTGGAATTGTCGCTTTGTAATCAGGTAGTTGCGATACACCAGGCCACGTCTCTTCAGTTGGTGTTCCTTTTGTACGGAATATTCTAAACAACTGGTCAATTTCGCTATCACCGGGAAACAATGGACTTTGCATCGTCTTCAAATAATAAATTGTATCAATTTAGTTGAATAAACTGTCAAATTATTATTCAAATTATCATTACCATTTCAGCAAATATACATCCTAAGCTCCACATATCAACCGCCGTTGTATACATTTTGGTACCCAACAGGATTTCTGGCGCTCGATACCATAGTGTAATTACTTCATGTGTTAAACATCGCATCGGTAGATTAAATGCTCTGGCCAAACCAAAATCAGCTAACTGTAAACCAATTGATACAATGATTTAAAATCAAATCCGAAATGCATTCAATTGGCGTCAACGGTATAACTCACTTTTATTTTACCAAATCTATTGACTAAAAGATTTTGTGGTTTCAAATCTCTGTGCAGTATTCTGTTCACATGACAGAAACCGATTGCATCCAACATTTGATGGAGATAGCTCTTAACCAATTTCGGTACAAAGACACATTTACATTTGTCCAATAATTTTTTAAGATCCATGTCCATGTATTCAAAAACCATATACAAGTTCTTATCAACTATAATAGCATCATACAATTTAATTATCGATGGATGCTCTAAATCAGTGAGAAGCGATATTTCCCTGATTGCCGTTGAGGGAATGCCTTCTTTTTCACTGGAATTATAGAGACGGCATTAGTAAATCTTGGATGGATACAACAAATGCTAATACAATGCGATAGTTTTACAGTGAAATTTATTATGAATTGCGCAATCATCTCAACTGCATCGAATAGAATTTTATTTCTGGAACAACAAAGCCGAATCAATGTGGTGCTACGTACAATTGTTATCCTTAAAACCGTAGCACCGCCATGATACGGCGTTGTGGATCCGTTTATCAGACTTCTTCTGTGCCAATTTGTTTTCTCAGACATTATTGTCGAGCAGTTAAGATTGCGAAAAGAATAATTGAATGGGGAATCAAATACTTAATTATGTTATAAGATTACCTGTCCAGAGTGATCCTTTTGAGGGCGACATACTCCCCGTTAGTTTTATGCTTGGCTTTATAAACAGTCCCGTAAGTTCCTTCGCCGATTTTTTCAATTTTTCGAAACGGTCCAACTTCAGTCATTTTCTTAATTTCGCTATCACGACATTATTCTCAATAATTTAATGATTTCTCTTGTTTCACTTGGTTTTAATGGGTTTAATTTTTAAAAATAAATAAATTTTTTTTTCTTCTTTTACTCCTTTTCTTGATAATCGTCGATGCCTAAATTTTTACTCTTCATTCAGAGTCTCTGAATTTTGTTTTGTTAAAATTGCGCGCGCACTTTCGACGGCGTCGTTTGGCGAGTCATCAGTTTAGTGTTATTTCCGTAAGAGGGGTTCAATATGAAGTTTACAAGAACCCAATTTGATAAAGGGATTTTGAATGCGATTTAATGCAATCGTGGAAGCAGTAAGTCCTTTTGTACTGTCAGTACTAATCATCGTTAATGGTAATCGTTTTCCGTTAGTTTTAAATTTCAATTCGATTTTATAGGTGAAACAAATTTGATGGATTGATAGATTATGTATATATAACTGTATATACTGTATGTATATATAATATGTATAACTGCAATCCCACTGTCCCATTTAGTGGATCAGCAAAAAAAGAAATGAGTCAAATTAAACGCAGAGTGACTATTTGATAAAATTAATTAATTTTATTATTATAATAATTATAATGTTTTTATTTTGTATATTACATTGTAAAAATGACCGAATTGTATTGTTTTAATAAATTAAATGATTGAAGCATAGGATAATAATATATTCTTTTAATTCATTTACTACAAATTCTTATGATTTAAATAACGCATTCAGTATACACAATTAAAATTATTATTAGAAACATATTATATACGGTTTTTTTTTGTTTGTTAAATAAGCCCTAATACATCTTATGTGTTAAACAATATTAATTTATGCCGATATGTCGAAATGAAATTATACTATTTTCTGATTGTGTTTTTGTTTTTGATCTACAATACAATTTACCTAAAATTCTTAGGCAATTGGAGGTTCCATTAGCAAAACAAAAGTATTTAAATTATTGAATACTAAATAAATAACATATAAACTCTTTTCCACATGTCATCCATATTTGTCAAATCACATTAAGTTTTGTGATTAACTATGCCTTAATATCAAGGACAGTGTGACTGTTATATTACTATGGTTTTCTGCGCCTTACAAATATCGGGTATATTGAACAGTGATTATTAATTTTAAATTGTTTTCTATCTCTATGGTTCAAAGAAAATATAATTGAATCATATTTCTAATTCATTTATCAATAATTAGCATTATTGGTATGATTAATTTATCGATTACAAATAAATGATAATCGCATTCACTAACATTTGAATATATTCGCTTTCATTCTCTAATCGGTAATAGAAAATTTTACCACTAAATTTAGTTAATTAAATTTTAATACAAAAATGAATTTATTTGCTCTAAGTTTTATAGTAAAAAATAACTACTTGTTGTCGATTATCTCATATAATTGTTCAATTTTATATTCTAGACGCTGATGAAGTGCGGATACATTCCTCATTCACATTAATTATATTTACAGTTTCTCTACATTGTTTATTTTTTTTTTTTTTTAATTTCTATCCCATCGAATTCGTTGCATTTTTTTGGAGTATAAGAAAGTATATAATTTGTAATATAAAAAGAAAGCTCTTGATCCAATATCTTGATAAAATGGATAAGATCCAGCTATGGCACTGGGTTTAATTATTCTGTGCAATAAAAAAATAATTAATTATTGCATTAAAGTCTTTGATTTTCTTTTCTCTGTTCACTTTTATGTGTTAACAAGTATCATAACTATTTACCAATTATAATAGAGAATTTATATTGCAAATTTTTGCCTAATTTATTGTACGTTACTTTGTATAAAACTCAAATTTTTAAGGGAAATTATATAGAAACAAATTGAACAAGATATCTAGGCTAGATTATTTGGCTTAGTGAATTTATAAATACAATTATTCGCTAAGCTATTTCATTTAAATATTTTCTAATTTATACGCTGCATACAATCGCAATTAGTCATTATCATTATAAATTTATATTCAACAGTTGAGTCAATGTTTATTGCTTAATCATTATTTAGAGGAAAGGAAAAAGAAAACACTTATAAATTATAAAAATAGAGATGCAACTATTCTGTTCAATAATCATTCATTTTCAATAGATGCGATTCCTAGCTGTCGTGATGAGTGTTATTTCGATTCGTTCCTCCATGTCAGAGATCCTTTAATAATGCACTTTTTGCATTCTTTAATTTATCTAATCGTTTCAATAAATGATTATTTGATGTTTCTAACTCCTCTAGTCGTTCTAACGCCTCACGATTCTAAAATACAAAAAATTAAGGTATTATTAACATCGTATATTAAGGAAAATAAAACAAAGATATTCTATATAATCAGCAGGTTCAATCATATGAAAAGAATTAATTAATGAGATGGATAATGTGAATTTCATTGTATACGCTATGTTATTGAAATTTTAATTTTAAATATAACGTATTTTTGATACCAAAATTTATCTAATCATTGTTCAGTACATGTATGTGTATGTAGTTGATATCAAATTATCTTCGGACGTTGATATTGCATACTAAAATAAGGAAAAACCAGTCATATATCGGTTAACATAATGAATAAAAATCATCAAACTTCAATCATAGTTATTAATAATTTGGTTTTTTGGAATGTTATCACAGTACTACCGATAAACAATATAAAATTCAAAACTCAAGTGAACATAGTAAGAAATGTGATTAGTGAAATGATAACATAGAAGGAATAAAACAGTATAAGACTTTAACTAAGGCATCATTTACGATCATTTACATTTTTCTTTTCTTTTACTCTATTGGCAATGACATTCATCCCAATACTCAATAAATATTTTCTGGAAAATAATAAATAAACAGAATAGAAAAAAATGAGTATATCACGATAACTCCCTCATTCATAGTGCAGAATAAAATCTATGAATAATCCATAATAATTCAATTCAGATTATGATTAATTTACCTCTCGCTGTAGTTTACGACGTTCAATTTTCAGTTCAGCTTCAGCTTTTTCTGCTGCTTCCGCTGTACTTTTGTATCGGATCACTTGCGTCTCTGAACGTGCTAAACTGGCCTGTAAACTAGCTATCTCCTGTTCAGCCTTTTGTAATTTATATTTAAAATCAGCTATTAATTTATTTGCTTCACCTAAAACGACATAACAAATTTTAATAATTTCTAGCACATAAAAATTAAATTACTAAAAACAAGTAAATTGCAAACTTACGTTGTGCGTCCTCATAATCTTCATCACCGACAGGGCCATTTACTGAATTTGAACGCCAACCGGGTTTCTTTGTTTCTAATAATTTTTGCTGTAACTGTTGAACCTCATTTTCCAGTTGTTGCTTTTCTTCATTGAATTTCTTAAGCCGTACATCTAAAAACATAACAGTTGTATTAGTTGATGCATAACAATTTAACACTCTTGCTTAATTATGAACATACCTAATGAACCCTGTACACTATCCAATAATTGAGCGTTCTCGACACTGACTAGAGCACGGCGTGCATCTGTACCATCCTCATTCTCTATAATCACTATGGTTAAACCTTGTTCAGCAATTAATGTGTCCCGTTCATTCAGTTGTCCCTGGTACAGTCTTAACTCTTCAGACAACTTGTCATTGTTACGTTTTAATGCATCATGATCACGACATTTTTCTCTATGTTCTCGTTGAAGTTGAGCATGTGTTTCTTCCATTTCTTCTAGTTTATCCTTTAATAATTGGATTTGATACGATTGTGATGCTCGTTCATTGTCTAATTGAGCATTTGCTATCATGGCTTTACGAAAACGTTCTTCAACATCCTAAAAATAACAACAGATTCGTTTCAATGTTAAGGGGATTGTTTTCATAATGATCACTGGTTTACCTTCAACTCATGTCGAATATCACGAAGACTACGACCCTCCTCTTCCAGTGAATCCTCACTGCTGCGCCGTGATGATAAAGAATTTCCTCGATGATAGGCACTCGTTGACCCCGTCAAACCCATTCTTGTCTTAGCAATTGGATCAATACCAGCTGCTGATTGCATATCGAATACACGATCAGCATTTTGTTCCTGCTCCTTCTGCTGTCGTTCCAATTCTTTCATTCGAATTTCTCGTGCTTCTGCACGTGCTTGTCTTCGTGCCGCCAGCCTTGCTTCTGCCTATAAAAGAAAACAAACACGATGGTTAACATCATACTGTTGGTAACAAGAATCTACCAAAAAGATTATCATGATCTCATCAAGAGAGTAAACATAAAACTAGATGATATAATAACCGTTTCCGTAACCACAAAAAAACTGTCTTAGTTCAAAGGTGTAACGTAAACAACAATACAATGAACAAAAGTTTTGATAATTTTTATACTTAAGCTGTAAGTAACTTACGATAAGACGGAATAAGAATTACACAAGCTTCTTTTTTTTTCGTTTTTAATTGAAGACGATCACAAAATGAATACGAAATGACTACTGAACGCAAATTCTGTTGTAATGCGAATATATGATGAGATCTAAATAGTTTTCTAAAACAACTAAATCACACTAAATCACCGTAACCGTGAGATGTAATGGAAATTATTTATGGAAGGTGTATAAACTAGTTTCTTCCCAAAACAAAAATATAATAATTCTCAATGTATTGTATCCCATAATTAACAAAAAAAACTGACATATTATGAACTTGTAGTGATGATGAAAATGAAAGATAAATTTGGAATCCAATAAGGATAGAAAGAAAAATAAAACAAAAACCTACTATTTCTCTAGCTTTGCTTAAAAAGTTCACTAATTTGTATTCATCCTCCGAATATTCGTCTGTATAATCATCCGTTTCGGACTCATATTGTACACCATCAGGATCAGTATTTTGTAAATCGACCAGCTCACTTGTATTCCCAGATTCATTTGTTGTTGAATTTAGATTTTGAGATGTATTTACCACTGATAAATTAACAGTTTCATTTAAATTCCCATCAAGGGTTTGATTTTTCTTTCCATTTATTTCTTTATGCGAAAACATTTCACTTAAATTTTTATTAGTTGCTTCTACAACACTATTGTATTCCATCACCGTACTTTGATCAACTGACTCTAACTGTTCAATGTTAATGTTATCCAAGTTATCCAGGTGCTCAAATCCATCAGCCGTTTCAAATTCATTTAAATTCACATTCACATTATCACCATCAATAGTTGAAGGTGGTGCACTTATAATACCATTGTCTGATTCCATTTCACCAAAAATTCCAATACAATTCTTTGACGATATTGATAATGTGTCTTGGTTTGTGGATGACGATTCACTTTTATCAGCCTTATCAAATCCATTTGAACAATCCCAGTAATTACTATTATCAGAGCATTCAATATTTGTTTCAATTGAATCAGATTCACTGGGTGTTGTGCACATTGCCTCCTGAAAATCACCAGAACTTGAATTCAATTCATCGCATTCATCATAGTGATGATAAAGAGTCAGATCATTCAATTTATTTTGTTTACCACTATCATTTATGTGGTTACGGTTCATTAATTGAACTGCTGCTGTATGTGATGTCTGTTCGTTATCCATTTCGGTTGTTTTTTTTTTAACAATTGAAAAGGTACACGCCTTTGGTTTTTATATTCAAAGTATTTTTATTTGATATTTTGTGAATTAAAACTAACTGAATTATTAATCCAAACGTAGGTAAAATACTGGGAGTGATTTTTTTTTATCGTTTTTCTGTATTTTATCAATTACAATTCATAGTTATTGTCTACCAATCAACAGTACATGTTTAATGATAAAATTTTCTCTGGAAACTACGACGCTATTATCGATTCGGTTGAACAACCGAATATCATTTATTATCACTGATTTCAAGAGATACCACAAATAATTGAATATCCATTTGTATAAACTATCTTGTACAATAAATTCACAACGTATTGATAAGATAAAAAAAAAAGCCGAATTCTTTAAATATTCGTTATCAAAATCCCATGGAATTAACTAGATTGATAATGAATCATCTGAATACACAAATTAAATAATAATGTTCTCTTTTCTTCTCGATTCAATTTGAAAACTCAAAAACATTCCGAATTAACTGGAGGGAGAGAGAGTGTATGGAAAGCACCACCTTCTTTACAACAATTGTCGAATTTAACTGTATCGCAATCACTGTAACAATGAAACCATATTAATCGTCTCGACTTGATGCAATTTGTTTTTGTTCTGTAACATTATTTTCAAAATCCACACATTAATTGTATATGAAAACTGTTATAATCAGTTGAAATATTATATTTTTTCTTTCTTTGCAAAAAAAAAAAATTATAAATCTAATTTAATGTGTGATACTTAAATAAATAACCAAAGAATAACAATAACAATACAATAAGAAACCAAATGTGATTTTCAATAAAAAAAAAATATAAAAACAAAACATAAGAAACACGATAATACACTAAGTTGTTTTTTAAAGTAATCATCCACGTCTGACTTAAATGAATGAATTTTTCTATTTAATTCCATTGAAATACTTTATTCGTTGTAGTAAGAGTCTGTTTTGAGTCTTATTTTACATCATTCCAGGTATTTTTCATTACTCGTTTATTTAATAAACTAATAACCGACGCCTATAGCAAACGGATGACAAACTTCAGTGGTTTTCTATACTACGATTATATTTGGTTTTATTCATTATAAAAATAATATTCTGGTATCGAAATGGTACTTTTATCGTACAATTTACATACTTATATACCTGGATACCTTTAAATGTGGTTCATATTTAAAAAAAAAAAAAAACAAAAACAAAATATATAGTTCCATTATACAGTTGATTATCAACCAATGCCAGACTAGAAAAATAACATACACAATTCGATAAACCAGCAGAAATTTTAATATAAAAATTTACAAAAACCATAGGCTTTTGAAACCTTCATAATATATTCAAATGTAGTAGAGTTTGCTTAAGTATATTTCGAAGT
Organism: Coboldia fuscipes; assembly: GCA_001014335.1. Taxonomy (NCBI): domain Eukaryota; kingdom Metazoa; phylum Arthropoda; class Insecta; order Diptera; family Scatopsidae; genus Coboldia; species Coboldia fuscipes. Next base: position 77,443 of record JXOR01000040.1, read on the forward strand.
AAAAATTCGAAGAAATTAAACAGCAAATGAATATGAATCATCGAGGTAGTATGGTTCGCAGCAATGATCCAAAGGAAATATTTTGTTTAACAATTAATGCTGTTTTGTATTCAACCGAATATACTTAAAAGTATTTTTTGTCACAAATAGATGAATCGTCAATGGCAAATTGCAATTCAGTTGTTGCGGGAATTTTATTTGATTCAGCTGGAAGAGGTTTACAAATTTGTTTTCATATCATTTTATTATTATTTCTCATTTATGTTGTGGTTTAATTCATAAGAAAAAAAACGTTCGTTAAGTGTAATAATCATCGAAATAAATATAAAAATACTTCAATGGAGGTCATTTATGATAAACTGGTGTCTTATTCGAGTGTAATTCGATGTGATAATGTTTAACTTTTATTACAATAAGATAAAAATTATAGTAATTTCATACTTCAGAAATTAGTGAACCATTTAATTGTTTCCACGCTGTTTAAATCGCCTTTAATTACAGTTAAATACAAACATTTTAAAATAAATAGAAATTGTATGGACACAATTGAACATATAATCATCAATAAACTTAGTGTAGGAATAGAGTCAATGTGAATGTCTTAATGAATTTTCTAAGTAATGAGTCTTTAGAGAGATCTCATAATGAATTATTTTAGTTGAAACATTAAGTTCTGCAGTGCATCTACCGTTTCATAGTACAGTGATTTTATTCGTAATGTCTCAGCATTATAGCTTATAGAAGTAGTTGTGCATTTAGTGCGCAATAATAATGTACATTTCCACAAAATAAATTGAGAAAAACATAAAAGAATCTATGTAACAAGATGTCAAATTGTAAAGTGAAGAATACTTAAAAGCGTTACATTAAAACTCTTATGAAACCAACAAAAAAGAAAACACAGCATACAGAGAAAAGATGAAAAACTTTTTCCATTTTCATTACTTCGTGACAAAATTCAACGTAGATTTTACATGAAATTTATTTAATTATTTGTTCAACCGCATGGAATTAAACCAGCAAAATATGGTATTAAAGGACTTAAGATACATCAAATAACAGAAAAACTTACACTTCTCCAGGTGCCTTTGTTGGCGACACCTTTCACTAATGTTGCCTGAATTTCCAGACAATCACTCAATGACGGTCCCCATTGTTTGTTAAAGTTCTCCACCAATGGACCACGAAACTTTAACTGCACCATATTGAATGTTCAATTAAACTATACGTTCAGATAAAACACCGATACTTAAGTCTTTTAACGGATAGTTAAGAATATAAATAAAATGTTTTGTTTACCGACAATCAAAAAATCACGATTTTATATAACAATTAAGGGCTATTTTCCTTTACTTGTATCTACTCAAAATCGTTTTAAGTCTAGAAAAGTTTATGTACAAATAAGTCAAGTCTTGTAGTCTCTCAGCGAATTAAAAAATGTACAATTGGAATCTCTTAAATTACGTATGAATATATCTAATCTAATTTACGTATGAGCGAAAACGTTTTTTTATTTCCTTATCTTTATAACAAACTATATTCTTCAACATGAATTTAACAATAAAGAAGGCACTAATTATTTTATCATGAATTAAACTAAATTCAAAATCATTTAGATATTGTCGATTCGTCGTCTTAAATTGATATTTTTAGAATAAAAGTTAAATTTAAATCAATTTATCTAAAATCGAAAAAAACACTTCATCAGTTAATTTTAATTCGGAATATTCAAACAAATGGAATCAAAGTATCTTGTCTTAAAATCAAATTCACTTTTTTAAATTTTTTTTCATTTAATTGGAACGCAAAATGGAAATAATATCGAATAACATTTTTAAAATTGTTAATTTAGAATGAATTAATTAATACTTTTTGATTTTTTATTCTTTTTTAAATAGATAACACTGTACATGGAATTATAATGATAAAGAGGAAGAAAATCTTAAATGAGATGTTTCTCAATTAAATGCCGGTAACTGATTGCCGATTATTTAGATATTTCGAAACAGAGAAGACTCTTTGGGGTATACGGGCCCTTTATTTTGGATTTTCTGTCTCCGACAGTTTTATAACTACAAGATGAATTTTTGATGGCACCGTTACTATCATCCAGCTACGAGAGAGTAGGAACGATTTTAAAATAACAGTAATAGACGTGGTACACAAAAATAAAAGAAATATAATTCCATGTAAAACCACTCAATGGTGTCTACACGTCTATGGAAAAATGATATTCATGCGCGATACTATTACATTTAACATCAAAGTTTTTCACACAGCTGCTGAAATGTAAGTGCATTTGTATTGTTGCAACTACAGCAGAGCTATATGGCTTTGAACAGAGATGAAATGCAATTTCGATTATCCACTTCCCATATACTCGAGCACTTGTAGTTAACCCGGCGCTGTATAGCAAAGCTTATCTCTCTTGTGATGCTACACAATGACTGCTCTTCTATTGCAACTCAAACATTGCCAAAGAATTCAACTTTTATACAATTTTCAATGTTTTCTTTTTGTTTTTCTTTTTAGTGAATGAAACAGACAAGAAGATTACTGTAGCCTGGGAAATACTGCCATTTCCAAATCCGATGCAACACAAGAAAGAACAGTACCATCAAATTAAAACGCTTTTAAATTGTCTCGAGTTTTTATAGAATGTAGATAGCCCCCAAACTGATGTTGTGGATTCAACACTCAGACATACAAAAAGAATATAGAATGGGTTTTGTTATTCATGTTTGGCATAAAACTAAAGTGAACTACCGTTTCTGATTTGATATTCTATTTCTGAATGTGCAGAAAATTACACAAGTCGAGACAACTGACTATAATGTTGCCACATAAAACAAGATAAGAGACTATAGTATCCATATTATACACGATATAATTCACTCTCTTTCATATGTAATACTCTCCTCTATTCATTATCATTTCTTTCCGTTTTATTTTTTCGCTTTTTTATTTCCTGAACAGAGGAAATTCAAAAAGAAATGAATTACACATACGGAATCGGAAGTTTGAGAACCATAATGAGTGACGACTCCAGACTTTACAGTAATTTCAGATCCAATGACAGACAATTCCGTTTTCCAATGTACTCAATGGCACACGAGTGAGAGAAATTTCGAAAAAAAAACGTACAGAATCTCCATTTATTTAAATGTAATTTCAATTTCTTTGAATGAAGTTTAAATTTACTTTTATCTCATTTCAGTTGTACCATAATCATTAATCATATGAACGATCTCTCATTGAAAGTTCATCAAGATTGTTACAGATTAGAAGTTAAACTGTTGATTTAGTTTTTACCGGTAGCTAATAACCTTTATAAATGCTGGATGGGTCATTGACTGTAATAAACATGGAAGTTTATTCCTACTTTATGCAATAGTTCTTCCAATGTAAACGTGCAGAGTATTAGGAACCGATACACTACATTTAATAGTTCAGATGATGCTACAAATTTTTAGGTGCTGAACCCCCAAGAGTAATTCATCTTAATTCATCGTTCTCTAAATTTTTTCTTTGAGATTAATATATAGCGCTGGGAAAAGATAAAAGCATTTCCTAACTCAATTTCCGATTTTGAGGTGAAGGAAACCTCATCCGTTAATTTATGAGATTTTAGAATTTCATGAAACTTTCTAAGCAAAACCATTACTAGATAAATACTGGAATTTTAATTGTTACCACGTTTGTTTTTCATCCATCCCTCAATATAGACAAACATTATATAGCCAAAAGGATAATCAATCATTATGACCTAACACAACATAAATTTAATTGAATCTGCAATCTGCCATTTAAAAACTCAATTAATTGATTATAAAAATCCCATTTCATTTAAAAACTGATAACATTTGCTTAATAAAATGTCCTAAACTAACTTTTTACTGTTCATCCACCAATAAATGATTTACCATCATTCAAACATTAACGCAAACTCATAATGTGAAATGAAACAATATGAAAAAGTTGAATTGAAAAACTGTCTTCTTTGTATGCTTTCGAATAACATTTTCCCCATATTTTCGTCTAGACATTTGGCACACCATACCTTTTCAACTGATTACGCTCCATCCATGGTTAGTCGTCTACATCGATAAGCCAATGTGCCAATGTCTATGGCCTCTCTGACTCAATACAGTAATATTTTACCTCAAACTCTGTTTCTCTTACATGCTGCTGCTAAATTCTCTTTACTATTGCTATTCTCTTTTCAAAAATGGAACCGAAGAAACGTTAAAAACGTGAAAATTCAAACGTTCTTTCATTTTTAAATAAAATAACTAAAATATAATTCAATATTTTATACGGCTGTTACGATATAATTGAAACTAAACACCCAATCCAAATGTATTATTTTCTTTTATAAATTCAAATTGCATTGGAATTTAACTTGACGTAGTGTCTAACATTACATATCAGTGATAATCCAACGTATGACTGAAACCCATCCAAAATAAAAATTACATCAAACTGTAATTTAATTTGTGCACTATTTGAATTTCATTTTCATCGGTATAGTTTTTCTTCTTGTCGCCACAGACATTTAACAATTTACACTGATTTTTAATGTTCCCCCTCCTGATATTCCATAATGTAAAAAGTTAAGAAAAATATAAATTGCAATATATACACATCGAATAAATGCCATACGGTGGATGCATTTCATTTATTGAAATGATAAAAATATAAATTCAAACTACATATTGCCTTAGAGACACATTCAATATATTTAGAATCAACAACAGTTTCATGAATTTATTTCATTCATGATCACAGGAATTCACTTTTCTCCAAAGTTTGCTGGGGTTAAGTTAAATTTAGAAATTGTCTCATTTCTTATTACGAGAACATTACAATATAAGACAACTTATCATTCAGAGAATTTAAATAAAATCCGTTTTTATGGCTCCACACAACATATAAAAAAGAACACGATATGTGGAGTTTATGTCACTTAACCGGCTGTTAACAGTTTTGTAATTGAATTGCATCTCAGTATTATTTAATCTTTGCACAGGAAGGATATAGTGGGCACGAGACCATCTTGTCTTCATCAATTTTTTTTGTTTTGTATTTTTGCATAATTTATGTTATGACCAAAGTATAACAGCTGAACATATTAAAATAGTCTAATGCTAGTAGTTTTCTGCAGACACCCAATATCTTATTCTTCTCACTCTTTCTCTCTATACCGTTCTCAATTCTCTTTTACCATACGAAGCAAATAATTTTCTATAAAAGACTCATACAAGTGTAAATAGAAGATTGATATTACAAAACTTACAATAAAATTCATTCACCTTCTTCTTATTAGTTCCGCTAAAGAAGAAATCACATTACTTCAATTACGATTTATTTGAGATCATGTTTATTATTCCATTGGGGACAATTTTCTTCGTTGTTTTATCAGCCATTAAAACGTGTTTAACAATTTCCCCCATTTTACATTAGATTGGACTTGTTGGCTCTGGTAAATAAATATGCTTGATCTTGAACCGCATATAGGTATATCAATTGTATTAGCTTTCACTGATCCAAACTAATTCAATATTTATCTAAATAATGAATCAAATAATACCCATCGGTAATGCATCAATCTCACTATCTTTCTATCTTTCTATTATTCGTTTCTCTACATAGAAGATCTAATTCCACTACAGTGGGAGATTATTCATTTAAAATTCAATGTACATAAATTCTTTGGTATTTAAAATGCCAATATCGTTGCACATGTGAATCATTGAATGATCATAATTCACTGTCTTGTTTACATAAGCTAAAGTATTAACTGAGAAAAAATGGATTACAGAATACAGAAAAAAAAAATTAACCCGATCGTATTGATTTAGTGAAAATAAATTAAGTTAAGAATGCGCAATTTATTTATAATTAATAACCCTGTTGAGTGGAATGACATAAAATAAGCATTAAAATCAAATTAAAATAACACAATGGCATCATCAAACACCACATTAACATGTATCTCAATACTGTTGTTCTATTGAGAACGTCATCAATCAGATTTCCCTTCTAAATAGAGGAATCCCTCACAAATTTAAATAAAAATCCCAAAAATAGTCAAAGAAACCCTCAAGACATACTATCTCCCTCCCCAAATATATCTAACAGTGTATAATCATGTGTACGATATACTTTATACTTCAACCATTCACCAATTGACAAGGTAAGAAATATAAATCAACCCACATCACGTTTCCCATATTAATATCCATTTGAATACCACAAAATAGTAAAATTTCATTAACATTGCTACAATCTGTTCCTCTTTACCTTTTCTGTTTCACTACAATTTTATATATTTCTTGTATTTTCTCTCAACTCCAATGTTTACACGGAAATATCTTTTACGCGGATAATTTTCTCATTCATGAAATGCAACATAAATATATATGACTTCTTTGCTTGGGGGAATTTCTACCAATTCATCTTCACTCCACACATTCTTTTTTTTTGTTTCATTTAAATGGAAATTGTAGTTAAGTGAAGGAATAAGAAAATAAAAACAATCGATAGTTCTTCTCATTGCATTGAACTGTTTTCTTCAATCCCATAAATATAAGAAAAGAAAGAAGAAAAATGTTAATTTTCTTAGAATATTTAAACAAATGGGGGCGAAAAAATTTCTCTATGAACGGAGGGGTCGATTTTTATGCGCCGGTATTTGTTTCAATTTCCGGCAAAAATAAAAAAAATCTATTTCTTACCGGCCGGTTTCAATTATGTTTCATTGCTGTACATATTGAACACTGTTTTGATTATAATTCCTTTGTATGCATTTTGTCATTTATATTTGTATCTCACATGCATTTTTCTTTCTCATTTTCAATAATATTACATCCAAGAAATTTATAATTTGTTAGTACAAAGGTACAAAACAATATTCTGTTGTATCTCGGGGATTTTGTTGTTCTAACGGAGTTATTTGAATATAACCATTTGAAATAATATAAAAATGTGATTACTCACCTCTTTCGCAATTTGATCCAATGCCTGATCTTCAGCATTTATGCGAGAAGTGCCGCGACGCCTTCCAACAGCGCCGGGACTCTCCATATTAACGACTTCCTGTTTGTATGTAATCGCTAATCCGTAATATAATCCAAACACCGCGATTAGGTACTTAATCCTTAGGATAGACAAATCACTCACAATAATATAAGGTGAATAACACAACACCTTTAATTTTTTTATTCAATTAAAATCCTTTTTTCGTTCCTAATCTGGTGATTTCGTCAAATTACAAATCCGTGTTACTCCGTCTATATGTACAACATAAATGTGATGAATCCATTCAATTAAAATACCAATTACATGAAATGAAATGAATAAAAAAAAACCAGACAACAAATGCAAATTAATCGTTAGTTAAAAATATAAAAAGAATATTATCTATACAAATACAATTATAAAATTTATAATAATCTTAATTTTTTTGTTACTTCTATTAATAAGAACCCAATTATTGATATTGATAATTTAACGACATTGTAATTGAATTACTGTATAATGAGCATAATGGTGGATGCAAAAAACAACAATATTTTATTTTAATTCATTAATTATGGAATGATTATAAAAGATCAATAAATAAATAATTATGACCAGCAAATATCAAAGAGAACAACAGTCTTTAAATGGTATGATAAGAACCGCTACTAACTATTCATAATTCGATATACAATTTAATTTCTAATTTAAAAACAATTTTCTAATAGAGAATTCGGTTAGTTGAATAGCAATAACGACAATATTCATAACCGTGTCAGCCACCAAATAATTTTAATAAACATTAGGCCCGAAACTACCTAACTGGTTAAGATTGTATCCAAATATGGTGTTGTTAAATGCTACTGAATGAGTTATGAAGCAAAATAAAAAATAAAAATACATTTGGATTGGCACAGAGAATTAATAGTTGAAACAACGAAACCAACCAAATAAAATTAACGGCAACTGGTCAAAGTGGATATTATAAATTTTTTCATTAAGACTCTTGTTATTTTGCTTTTTTTTTGTCTTCGACCTGACTCAATTGGCCAACAAATGAATTAAAGAAAAAAAATAAAGTGACAAAATCGTATATGAAATTGGAATTAATATGCTTAGATGATTTGTTTCACATTCAAAACAATTAAGTGGAAGAAAACATAAATGATCGTTCATACATTAAAAGAACCGGTGTAACCATCATCTATCGTAAAGCTAATTCGGTTTACAATTCAAGTATCTAAGAAAATTGAAATTAGCCAAAAAAAAACCGATTCATTCATGTCGTTTCACCACAAATTAGTCTCATATGGTAAGAGATAACTGTCGATTGTTAACAACACAATTAAAATTTGAACATAATCACAACAAGTTTGCGAATTAAATGGAACTGAAAATCATTAGCATGACAAAGATCCATTGATGGTGGCTTAAAATTGATCTAAATCATCGTAAAGTAAATGAATACATCTATGAATTTGAAAGAAGATTGACCAGAAATTACTCGTTCAACAGATAATTATCTTATTCGGTCTCAGTCAGGTTCAATACTTCGTTAAAAAGTAAAAGCCACCAAAATTTCAGTTGTCTGTAGTATGGTATGTTACTTGCAATTCATCGTATATTGTCGATGATATCATTCCAATTGGCAATTGGATGCTGTTTGTGTGCTGTTCTTCCAAATCCCCCCAATTAATAGTTTAGTCGGCTCTTTTGCCTCTACAGATATACGGGGTATTTAATTTGTGTTTCTACACTTTCCATCTATTTGGTATGATTCCAATCAATTTATTCAGATATTTTATATATGTACATCAAATGTTTTATTTTCACAAACAACATAACAGTGTATTATGAGGTAATGATGCGAATACTGAATGAGATCTTCTTCTTTACATATGTCGAGCCGCGCTCTCTTATACACAAATAGCAAGAAGAAAGAAGGTCGTGTTGTACATACAACACATTGAAAGACTTCTGTGTTTCAGGTCAGTTAACAATGAGAAATTTATTAGCTAATTGGCTCATTGAAAAAGACAATTGATCTCATCATTTTGGACAATTGGGATGTGACTCTTATAATCCGCTGAGAGTGATCAGAAGTGACACCACATCACTTGGATTAGAATGAAACCAGATGTGGATAAATGAGCAAGATGCCAGTTGTATTCTTGGACGGTGTGCGAGACAATTTTTTTCAACTAAAAATATCTGATATGAAAATAGTCATCATCCATTACCTCAGAGTTCTGATATTTAAAGTGGTGACCACAAAATTTTAATCACACCTATTCTATTATGCACTGAGACCATCAAATTCTTTGGCATAAAAGTATATAAATTCAATGGTTTGCATTACCACCCCAGAATTTTACCAACTCATTTAGAGAGGTGTCGGGCTCAATGGAAATTTCACCGAGTATATGGACAACACCTTCGAGTGAATCACACAACCTGGCTATCTAACAAGGAATTAAATGAACAATTAAATTAAATCTAGTGATATACCTGTTTTAATTCAAATTAATGTAGTTTTGGCACACTTGTTAAGTAATTAATTAAAACATTAACTGAGTATTTACACGATCAAATTGAAATAAAAAACACTTTGCTCAACATTTCACATGTGTGCCGTAAATCGATCAAATCATCGATGAATACAGATTCTTGAACACCGATTTCCCAGTCTTTGTGTCACACAGTTCTCAAATTATCCACTTCACTCTTATGCTAATTCTTTTACTTAATTTAAATAGTTCCAATTAATAAAAATAAGTGAGAAATATTATTTCGACGAGTATTCCAAAAAAAAATTTGTTTTGTTTCACTGTCAAGAATGAAATAGGTGTAAAGTTTTACTGGAAATAATATATCAGATATGATGTTTTAATAATAATAATGCTTATTCAATTCCATATATTATGACATTTCACTGTGAACGAATTTTTTCCGCAAATCCATATCAACTCTCTGTTATTGTGGCTATTTAACTTTAATAAAGTCGTAACGGTTAGATTCAATTGATATGATGCTACACCTCTGTTGTATTTAATTAGCAAACAACTAAACAACGTTTTATACAACAATTTCAATTAAAATGTCCTTTAATTTTTAATTCAAAATCCTTTATTTTTTAATGCAGTTATACAAAATCGACTATATTTTATCGACTGTATTAACAGTTTATAAAGATTGTATCAATCATATACAATCTTCTACATCATATTCACAAGCAATCACTTCTACAAGAATATGTGTCATGTTCAGTTGATATGACCGGTTCTGATGATAAATGAAGTTACAATCTAGAATATATTGATAAATTTTAAGTGATTTCATTAACTTGTTTCAGAAATAATCATAATACGCAAAATGATTGAATAAATTTTCCTTTTTATACAATACATGTTCTACGTGACAGCACCTTCTATAATCATCTGCGGCGAAAGAATTTCAATTCGCCGTCACTGCAGGCGATACCATTTACAAAATGGCAATAATCTGTGTCGGCGAATTAAAGTGAAGTTGTTTTTTTTTAATTAAATTTTTAATGAATTTATTTATGTGTTATAATTAGTGATAAGTGATAATTCTGTGTTTCTGTGTTGAATTAAGTGTACATCCATTGTATTGAGCCATCCAATTTATGCAGAGAGTCCATGGAACACAAATGACTAACAAGATGTTCTTCCATGAGGTAAGTTCCTGAACAACATCAATCATTAAATAATGTCCAGCACTCTGAATAACCTTTTACATAAGAAAAATGACTTTTCATCTGAGAAAACTCTCAATTGTAAAAATTACCGAGTGCCGGCATTGTGCACTATTAACTCACCGTACTCCCATGAGATATATCCGATATTAGAAACAAATGAAGAAAAGAAAGGTGACTGCACCAACAAATGTGTGTATACATCCCCATGGATCCAATCGAATCTATTCGGGGTTTTCATTCAAACCGATTGTCGAAGGGGAGTTAAATATTAACCAGCAAACATTTCTCTTTTCCTTTCTCTCTTTCTCTCTCTCTGGCTTTCGTATCCTGTGAAAGTGTTCCCTCAGCAGCAGGATAGCGACCCAAAAAGCTTTCACATTAGAAAAATTTTGAGTTCCATCAATGATTGTCTGTTCAGTTGAGAAATATCGTCGGGCCAAATAAAACCTGTAGAATATTCCTTACGGGTAATTTTTTTTGTTGAAAGTTAAAAAAAAAAAGAAACAAAAAGATATCAGTGAAATCCATTATTCATTACAGTTATAACATTGAAGAGTCTTTATACATCACTTTAATATTATTTTGTGCTTCCATTTCTGTTGCAACACATATGAGTGCTTCAAAATAATAATCAAGAAAAGAAAAATAATAAATTCATCATACTTTATTGCATTCTTAAACTGATTGATATTCATTAGCCAAGTAAATTTAATTTTTCTTTTACGTTTTCTTTTATTATTTTGAGTAAACTTAAAGAAAAAGAAAATTAAGTGTTCTTCAATTTGACTGAGTAATTGATTTAAAGTGGAATAATTTATTTTATGTCTTCGTTGTAGCATAACTTATTGAATAGACAAAATTACGAAGAAAAAAGGAAATATTTATTAATTTTTGTTTTTATTTTATCACAAATTACATTCTTTTGTTAAAGTAAGCACCGAAGAAAGTTAAAAAAATAGAATACAAAGAGAAAGTTTCAATATTCTGTTGGATTAAAAAACATATGAAATTTAGTTTTTAATAAGTTCATTTAATTTAAATCATAATTGATAAACTTATAATTACGAATAGTATAAGAATTTATTGATTATTCATTTCTTAGTTTATCATACAACGTATTATTTGTTTTAAATTTTTTTCTTTATTTAATTCAAACATTCATGGGATTTCATAAAGAATTTCTTTTCGATGGCAAATAACTGATAAAATTCATAATCAAACATTAAATAAATATTGTGGTTGGGAAAAAAATTTCATATTTAAAGGAAAATATTAAAAAGAAATAAACTCCAAAGTTAAATTTTTATCTCGTTCAGTGGAAAAACTGAACCAAAATAAATAAAAAAAAAGAAGAAAAGTACTAATAAACATAACGAGAAATAAAGAAAGAAACATAAACCAGTATCATCATATTTTCAGAAGTTCACATAAAGAACCCTTCTATCTTAAATAAACGGATTATTTATAAATCATCTTTTTCAACCGTTTTTTTTGGAATATTCGCGTTATCGTCGAGTTACCAAATAAAAAAAATAACCAAAGAAAATAATAAAAAATAAAACAGAAAAACGAAATAAAAAACCATGATTAGTAAGTCCAAATGGAATTTGTGTCTTGTAAAAGCTCTTTACGTTATTAAAATACCAAACAAAAAATTAAAACCATTTAAATACAAAAGATATATTTCTTATATTTTTATAGTCCTGTAATTTAACTGTACATAATAATATTCTGTTTTTTATTAAAATATAAGAAAGAGCGCACATTTATTCTGCACTGTTTTGAATAAAAGTAATCTTTTATTTAGACAAATGACAATTAAATATCATCCAATATTAAAATTAAAAACAAAACAAAAGTAAATTAATTACCATTTTAGAGTGAAAGAAAACACACAAGAAAAATTGGAATAAATTTATTTGTGATAATTCCATAGTGAGAGTGTGAGTCCCTGTTGTGTATACACATTAGATGGAAAATTCATATTCTTACAAATTAGCTAGAGTGAAAATTAGAATGAAAGAATATACCAAAGCCATTGAAATAACTAATTCCAAATGTACACAAAATCTAAACGAATTTTTTTGTTTGATTATTTTCCATTTTCTGTTCTGATCTGCCACCAAAAATAATTCACGTAATTTATTAAGTAAAAGCAGACCACAAAAGCTTTCCACAAATGAATTCAACTGCTGCATATTCATGTTATACCTATTCCATTTGTATTTATTCTACTGAATGTATTTTTTGTGTTTCTATTTGTCGGTGATATCTCTTTTGGCGATTTAATTCAATTTCATTAGTGTAGTTATTAAAAGTTTGTGTATATGTGTGTGTTGTCATCAAATCCTTTATGCCATCCCTTTTAATTTCATTTAAAACATTACACACAAATATGCAAGTTTAATTGAAAACGAATCATACACTGAACACACATAGAAAATCTGTAAAATTCATGTGTATTTAATGTATAACTTTGATTGTGACATGTCACATGTATAATGTTTAATCGAATTATAAAGGTCCATTCCAGGAACCATAGAAGTGTAAAAGTCCTCATAAAAATGGTGTAATTTCAATGTCGATAATACCCGTTTTTCCTTTTATATAAAATACCACCATAGTGTTGTGTAAGTGTGTAATCTAATGACAACCAATGTATTCAACCACAAGGTCATTGACAAAATTAATTCATTCCTTATCTTCATTTGGCCACGTACAGCATCACAACCCGTGTATAGTTTTTTCTTTCGCTTTTTTGGGGGGTCGCCACAGAAAAACCTTATTCCATATAGTTAGGGATGCTGTATATAAATGGCACACCTAGAAAATCTCATCAACAAATTTTTGGTACGGAATAAAACTCGTTCCTATTGATCGCAATGAAAGTTATTCTCATTCGAGTAAAACGTATTGAAATAAATAAAAGAAGAAATAATCTCGATTTTCTATTCAATCAAGTTGAAGAAGTATATGAACGGCAAATAGACGAAAAGAAAATTTCAAGGTGCATCAGAAATACACCGAATGAATTCAATAAACTGTATGAAAACTAATTTCATTTACAGTTTTAAATTGCAAACTTTTTGTTCCCTTTTGCTGTTGTTGTTGTTGTTGTTGTTCGGTCTATAACGGATGGCCCTTTAAGTTTTTTCCACTTTGTTAGTGTATATGGCACTGTACCAAAAATGTATAATACAAAAATAAATTAAATTCATTCTTTGTTATACACCCGAGCCCGTCAAACGGAATAGAATTTTCAAACTGATTTTCCCATTACCATGTCCAGTGCCATGTTTTCATAAAATCCGGCTAAAACGATAAATGCGAATGGCACATGAGACAACAGAAACGGTATAAAATAGACCAACAACAACAACAACAAGAAAAGTTCATCGTATAGCCATTTCCCATCGGGTACGACAATTTCATTTATGTCGTTTCACTCCGTTGACCCATCCTGTATAGATTGTCTTAAACGTATCTTTTAATATACATCCGAATGAGTATTAACAGTTGAATATTATATAACTGAAATATGAAAACAGAATGAAGAATACATGGAGTCCTATTTTCCACTGTTCATCGAATATTTTCTGTTTTGGAATATTACTAGTAATGGTATCGTCTGTTGCTCATTGCATTAAAAGAATCGTCCGGTATGAATATGAAAATCTTTCCATTTCGGTTTTTTCTCTATTTGATATCCAATTTTTCACTGTGCTTTATTCCTCGGTTACACATATTTTCTGGTCTGTATTTCATTTGTGGCCGGAACATTAACGAGAAAAGAACACTCACTAGTGTAAGATAAAGCAAGAAAGATAGATAGGGAAATAAGTGGTGTATACGACTAAAGATGGTAAACAGGCGAAAAAAACAGATGAAAATCTTCTAGTTGGTAATGAACGTGAAATGGACGCAGAATAACAAATATTTCGTTTGGGTACTCGGTGAAATTTGTTTTTTTTTTTTTGGTGTTTGAGTTTCTGACATTTAACAACAATTACTCCTGTTCGATGCGACCTTTTGCCAGTTGCTCATTTTATCCCGTTTGATGGTTTACGACTTACACAGTCTTTTACATATTTACTGGCATTCTCTCCCCCATAGATTCTTTTTTCGGGAGGGAGAACGAAAGTATAAACTAAATGGTGTTGGCACACTAATGGCACCATGGTCATATAACCAACACCCGTTTTCATGTTGATCTCTCTTTATGCTATACAAGGAGAACTGAAATTATTGTGTAACCGGATTCACTAAAATATGCAAGTTAAATAGAGGAACCGAATAAAAAAAAAAAGTTTTGTTGGCTGCGTAATGTTTTAACACCCTGTTCATACTCAATCCACTCACTAGATCGATAGGGTAATAGAATGTACACAGAGAGCATCCATATGGGAACATTATCCATTTCAAGTCTACCGTTGTATTTTCACTGTATCTGTATTAGTCCAAATGGTAACCGAATGTTATGTTCAGAGAATAATAATTTTCATTTTGACTTTTCCATACCAAAGATAAATGGGCCAAATATTATTTACCATTTTTGCAATTGTTGCGACGGTTTTTTTATATGCCTTCCCAAACGTACTGAGTCCTTTATTTTATTTTGTTGCTCTACCATATCGTCTAGCTGTTAAATGACAGAAGGAAAATTCAAAATTAGATATTTTGGGTGAAGTAAAAATTCACATTCGGTGTGTTTCTGTTAAGGGTACACATTTTAATGGGACTGACGGATACCTTGTTAAATTGAATTTTCACAATAAGTGAACGAGAACGAAATGGCAAAAGAAAATGTACTAAGTGGAGAATCACTCTGAAAGTTTAGTAAAATCGAAATGTGTAAAATAGCAAAAAAAGAAGTGATACAAGAAAATTTTAGTGTTGAAATCAGAACGATTTTCATGTTCAATGGTTTTTCTTCGGTTCACCTTTTTTTTTCTTTTTATTATATGGATTTTCAAAGTCACATCATGTTGAAACAAATAAGCAAAAAAAAAAGGAGAAAATAAAATAAGGTAGCATCACCTCAAACCGTTGCTCTTAGACACATCTAAAACGAAGTGACTGGTTCAACTGTTCTTTACTTTTTATTCCAATTCTTTTTTTTTATTTTTCTTTTTGGACCCCCACAACCAATCCCTGCGTATCATGTTCTGGGTGCATGAACATGTTCGACATGTTTTTTAATGTTGGCATAGTAATCTTTAGATCAACATTAAAATTGAAACGCAAAGAAACTTTTCTTCAGTTGTTCTGTTTCTTGTATTTATTTTGTTTTGCTACTCTAAAATTAAATCAAAATGTTGAATTTTTGTATAATAAATGTGTATACCTCAAGTTGTGTGGTGTTGATAACATTAGATGAAAATGATGTTTTGGCTGGGTTTCCAAACTCTAAATGTGATAAGGTGACTGTACCAATAAAATTTGCTAAAGAAAAACAAGAATTTAAATCAATAACAAAATAACAGTTAAGAATATTGAAACCAATTGAGATTTAGTTGAGTGAAGTTGAGATGATTCTTCGAATGGTTGATGAGTGGAGTCTACCTGACAAAATTGATTCGAATGATTTGGACATTGGAAAGAAAAAAGTTTTCTTTTTTTTTTTTGTGGCAATGAAGTATCTCCACGGAGACACTGTGATAAATTTTATATACACATTACCAGGTTTTTCCTCATAAAAACCAGATCACCATAACGGTAATCACTTGTACAACATCAGTTGTGGACACAAAGTAAAAATACTGAAATAGAAAATTTATGTTGCTTCTTCATTTTGTCAAACATTAAGAGTCCTTCTTGGTGGTGGCTTTCCCAGTAGACTAAAATATTTTGAAAATGGATAGAGAGAGAGAGTGGAGTAGAAAGGAAAGTTTCTCAGCAAACGGAATGTTAACAGGAAATGAAATAATATCCTTTGCACCGTTACAATATTCTATCAACTATGATCTATTCAGGTGTCAACTCAAGATGTGACATGATTTCTCTATCTTTAATTGCAATAAGCTTCGTGTCCTAAGCTTACATGATATTTTTTGCTGACAAAAACATTTCCTGTTCTTCATATTCAGTTTGAGTTTTATTTTTTTTTTTTTTTATTTTGCGTTTCTTACTGCTATTCTGCATTCGTTGTTCCATAATCAAAATGAAATATTTTTTTCTGGTGTGTATCTCATTTTCCATTTTCTTCAAACAGACTTGTCATCTCAGTACCTAATAAACCAACAACAGACAAAATCCAACTAGCAATTTTTATTTTCACCCTTGGCTGGTGAGCTGAAATGCCATCGTGTCTACATCATCTACCACACCAAGGAAAAAATAAATGTTCATTGGCTAAATTTAATATGATGTACCAATTCAACTTTTCTCATGTTTTACTATATCACTGCTTGTATTTGGTATCTACCCCAACGATATAAAAACATTATAAAATATCAACTGAACTGAATTAGTATCATTTTAAAGTTTCTTCTATGTTTTTTAAACATAAAATAAGACAGAGGAGCCTGACAAAATTGGTAAAGAATGAACTTATCGTTGACATGATATGAATTCATTGTCATTCCTTTTGGAACATTAAACATGGCATAAATCCGTCGGATTTCAATTCGCTTGAGGTAAATATTTTCCGGTGATTCTCGTGTTTTTCTATCTACTGACTGTTACTATAGCATACAGATAAAAAAATTAAAAACTTTACTGTGTCTATTTAAAGAGTATCATTGTCAATGATAAAAACATAATTCTAGTTCAAAAGTGAAGAGAGTCGAATAGAAATCATCTAATAATAGTGAATGAGTTTTAATTTCCTGCAATGAAAGAATAATAAATTGTAAAATAGTGAAGAATGGATTATACAATAATAAAAGCTTCATCAGGATGTTGGTTAATTCGTTTGGTTTTTCATTCCTTTTAATTGTATTTTAACCTCAAACATTTCATGATCAATCAATTTCAATAGAAAAGAATTTTCCAAACAAGAAATTAAATGGAATTTTTCAAGTTGTTTTTAATTAACATTTAACCAGATTCGGTTTTATTAATGTTATATTCGCCAATAAGGAGTGTATGTTACTAATTCTAGAATTACCATCACAACAAAAAGTCAAATCTTCAAATGACTTCCATTTTCATGAAAAAAAATAAATTCGAATGAAAAACATATTTCCATATAGGAGTTCTTTGATGTCTTAAAAGTCTTGTATACCAATGACGGGTTACTTACATAACTTGTTATGTTTGCCCCTTATCTAATGCTCCAAAGAATCTACAATTCAGTGTTTCGGAATTCAGCATAATAAAAATGGGAAAAAAAAAGAAGAACTCATTGCGTTGTAATTTGAAAATAACAGTTAACTTCTAGCAAAGTCGTGTGTTTCAATTGCCTTTCGCTATTTAGCTGTACTTTTACTTTATATGTTTGCTCGAGTTTTATTTTTTGTATTCTACATTTTATTCAACAGTTTAAGTGAAAATTCCTTTTGTATACATACCGCCATTATGGTTATCCACATTGTAAACGGAGTGTATAACTTTAATATTTTCCCATGGTTTTTCACTTATACCTGCGGCATCTGAGGGACAAAATTTTATTCCACATGTATACACACATTCCTATCGTTGTCTTATATTTAGATTATTTCATCTCTGTCACTCGTTATGGTGGATCTATATAATATTTGAATTGATAAATGTAATGTTGATAAGAAACAAAAAAAAATAATAAGAAAACCGTATAAACATTAAAAAAGATGGAAAATCCATATTGAATGTGGTCTTGCGTTTACAGAAATACTGACAAAAATCTGTTTTAATAGAAATCAACGCACAATGATTTTCATCGAGCTTCTCTGTCTGTTTCAAAACTGACTGAAAAATAACAAAAGAAAATTCTTTCACTTGTTCTATGTAGAATTAGTTGGTAAATAAAAAACGGAAAAAAAAACAATATTCAAGAAGAATACATATAAATTTGTAATGCTGTTCATGTGATTCATTGAGCATTATTCAATTTTTTTATTATTTTCCTTTCTTAAATTCCATATAATTTATGTACCGTTTTTCATCTATTTATGGTTATCTCTCATGTCTTTACTCTGGCATTTAGCCGTGAACAAATCTCAATAACAGGAAGAAAATTGAACGCACACAAATAAACACACACACAATTGTTTTCGTGCATCTTTCGATCGTTTACCAAACATTATGTATTGTCAGCTATTTATGGGCTTACTTCATATAGTTTTCATATAATAAAAAAAAAACAGTAAAAGATAAAATAAATTCACAATTCATATGCCCACCTGAACGTGTAATTCATAATAATGAGTTTATCATTGTGAGGAAAATTCAATTGAATGTGAATGTTTAATCGTTTCTTATCTTGTTATTTAATATTTTTTTGTTTTATTCTTATATTTTCCATGTTTTGGTTTTGCATATTTCTATTGATGTGATTATTCAGGAGTTGTTTAAGAACAAATAAAACAAACAGCAAGAAAAATAATTGGAATAAGAAAAACGCGTATTATGTAAATGTTGTTCATTTGCTTTCAGTTTTCCTTATGTTCTATTATCTTGTTATTTCTGTTTGAGTCGGTTTTTTTTTTTTTTTTACTTTTGGGGCTAATTTTAATACGTTGAACAATACCGTTCTAGTATTTTCATTTAAATTTTTATAAATTATACACTTTACAACAGTTGTTGAAGCACAATTAAAATAATATTCTTATTTTTTAATTAAGTCATTTGGAAAACGTTCCATTATATTCAGTGTATTATATGCACTGTGATGCAATTAGAATTAACATTGTGTATTTTGTGTTTTTCTGTTTTTTTATTAATTTCCATTATCTTTGCTCACTGGGTATTTCTTTATTGCGGCAACCACTTTTTTTTTGTATAATTTACTTGACTTTACACTATACCCAAGTCACTGTGTTTTATGAATTTCTATAGATAATAATTAAACTCCATGTTATATAATATGAATATTCACAGGTGTATGGTATAATAATAACGAAAATAATAGACAGTGGATTCGTGTTGCTGGCCGATAGTATCCATTGTATCCCGTTAAGGGACTCCGACGAGCATTTACCCTTCCAAAACGTTCGGTGCCATCCACTTCAGCGTTACCAACCACATCGTATCATTCATCACAGCCACCGTCACCATATCCATCGTTACCGAACGATAATCAAACACATTTATATCATCATAATCATCATCAGTCGGATCAATCACAGCAACGTAATTTACATTCTGTTAATCAGCAACAGCTGACGATAACGAATCCAATTGAATTGAATCAAATAACAACGAGTTGTGGCCAATCACAATACCATCATCCACATCATCAGTATCATCATCACTTGCATACGCATCACCATCATCATCATCACCATCATAATCGTCAAGTAGTTGTTATTGAAAATCCATCATTGGAAACCGAAAAAGATACCGAGATTCATCTTCATTGTCATCCAATAAATTCAACGGTGAAATCATCAAACGCCATGGGAAAACAGGGAATTAAGCGCGGTATTAATCAAAGGACATCAGATGCAGGCGGTAAGTACAATTCCAATGTATTAAAACTAACAAGCATGCCGATAATAACAAAACATACACTTGGAGTATAATGCAATACTTTGTATTAAATCCTTTACTATTTATTTTTAAGTCCAATTTGTTTTGGCTCATAAAACTCCATATTTTTACTGGATGAAAACCACAAATTTACCAGCAACAATGCAACAGGAATAAGGAATGGTTATCAATTGTTCAATTCCAAGTTATATCTCCTTAAAAAATATTCCTCATATCTTTTCACCATTCGTTTTGATTATCGGGAAATATTAAAGAAGATTTTTATTTTATTTTTCACTTTAATTGGACAACATAAATGTACATTGGGAAGAAAACAAGCACATAATAATATTTGAAATCCAAATGTGTCCAATTGAATTTACTGTTAAAGTAAACAATAAGTGGATAGTAGTTGAAAAAAACGGAAAAACAACTCTGTATACGATCGTATAGAAATGCGTACTCCATTTTCATATTTGTAATAGGAAAATATAAAAAAACAAAAACTTTTTAATTTAATTGAATGGAGCCTTTATTTGGCCAGGGATATTGTAGACTATCACTATACTTCATCAGATTGAAGTTCATCGTATATGTCCCCACAATGAGTTATTGGATACAGGACGAGAATTCGTACACGAAAATGAAATGTACATTCCTTTCTGTACCAGTTGATTGATTCGCTGTTTCAATTTGAAAATATACCCCATCGACTATGGAATGTCCTTTACTGTACGCTATAGACACTAATTCTATTTTTCATTCAGTTTGTTCTTTTTTGTCAATCTATTAATGTCCGACCGTTCGTTATCGTTCAATTTTGCTTAGAAAATTATTTTGATGTAATAATCTACTCTGAAGGAAAAATAAGAAGAAACGACCCGGGATTCCAAGATGATGAAGATTTAACATAGATTGACTAAGTAAATTTATGTGAGATATTCATAATTCGATGTTAAATTGATGAAAATTTTCGCGTATTTCTGGTTGAGTATAACGTAGTATTGCTATTGTATTTCACTTGTGTGTATGTAGATGAAATTGTATGAGAATAATAACAAATTGTTATCGGTAAAAAAGTTTTTCCTTTTCCTTTTTTTTTTTTATTTTTATTATATTTTTTGGTAATTTTATCGATGCGCACCATTTCAATTTACGATGGATAACATTGGTTTGGATACCATTTATGGTCTTTCATTGCTATTAAACTTTTCGTTTTTTATTCCATTCTGCTGGTCTTGCCTACCAGAACTTCTTCAATGATGGGCTTCAAAAGCTCATATAACTCTAGCTATTGGACCCGTAGAAAATTTCAATGTTTTGTTCGTGTATTCATATAGAGTATAGAGTTTCGCATATACGTATTCCATCATTGATGAAAGTTTGAATTTAACTTAATATTCAACATTATTATATAGACACGAGTACCCGATTTTACCACCCCACCTCTACATAATAATATTCTACACAGTATTTGGACGTTTCAAATTTACTGGTATAGAGATTATTTGATACCTTGAATGTTATGCATTTCATTTTAGAGGAATATTATGATATATAAAATACACCGTTTCTATGATAACATTCTATATTCGTTCATATTCATAATACAATACAATAAAATAGTTAAAAGTACATAACCATTTGTTGGCAATTGATTTTTTTTTTTTTTGCGCTTGTACTTAATTTTTTCTTTCCTTTCATTCAATTCTATTCAATGTTTTTACACTTATTTTATAGGTGAATGAGTATGATAGCACCACTGTGCTTTCTATATTATCTCTAATATTCACGCTATTTATGGAAAAATCCTGGTGTTGTGTTTTTTACATATTTTTTTCCTTTATTTCTGTGGCTCCATCACCCACCCATATGAAAAAGAAAATTAAAGAGATTGGGGTTGTGAACAGTGAAAAACGGGAAAAGTTTTTTTTTTTTCCTGTTGGTTTCAATCAATATAATTTCAAAATAAAAAAAAATAAAGAAAACTCACGGAAAATATAAAGATATTCATATTATGGAAATGCATACACGAAGATATGATGTCCTATTTGCTTATTATAAAATATTAAAAAGAAAGTTGAGAAATTCACCAGCATCTCGTTTATGTGATTCGCCTTTTTTTTTTGTTGGTCTGTATTCTTGTTCACTGTGAATAATTATAGCAATGGGGAGAAATGAAAAGGAAAATCTTGTATAAGATGAGTGAAACCAATTTAAAAGTTTTAAATTTAAATATTCATTATTCACATACCATTGAAGAATAGAAAGTATTTCAACAAGAAATTTGTTCATTATTATTTTCGTATTGAGTAAATGTGCTAACTGATTAGATATTAGTTAGTGTCATTTATGAATTCAATATTTCAATAATTTATGTCTTTTAATTGATTTACCCAAAAATAAGAGGATAACATGGAATTCAACCCCTTGACAATGAAAGAATATTTAATAATTCAGATTTCAAACAAAAGAAGGAAAATAACAACTGATTTACATTTAAAGTGTGTTTATGAGGCAGTAAAAGTATTACGCATTTATTCACTTAAAAATATCAATAAAAGCTTCGCCATTTGTATGATATAGTCGGCACACTATAGTAATCCATACAAGACAAAACACTTAAACAAAAACCTGTGTCAAGTAACACTTCATTATCTGTTCGATGTAATACACTTACAATAGTAGTAGATAAATTAATCAAAAAAAAAACTATAAAACCTAATTAATACGTATATCATCATAAAACATAAGTAACAATACAGCACAGTTGATCCGTGTATTCCATTAACAATTATATTCCACTCCTTTGAATGTCCATCTCATATAATTTCATTTGTATAACTGAATTAATTAGTCAATTGAGTGTACATAAATGTAATTTTAAAATCGATTTAAAATTGTTCTGGCACGACTAACTAACTGTGTACTACATGGTTCCACATCCCAGAATGAACCATAACATTGATAGTCCTCAAAACATTGATAGTCAACATATAATGGATAACCGGGTACGCAACAATTTGATATTGCCAGTACACAAGGTGATGGTGGTCTTACTGGCCGTTGATTTGATACTGTAAAATACATACATTGCATATTAGATTGAAAATAGTTTTATTAATTTATTTAAATTATCCCTTCCAATTTATATGTCTCAACGAAAATTGTGAGTACGTATATTCAACTCCAATGGATTCATGTACAAGTGTTACAAGTGAAGCATTACCATGTGCATCATACATAAATCATACACTTTTTATTTATTTTTTTTTTGGTATTCTACAATTACATTACAAATGTGTGAGGATTCTACAAGTTTATGTTGGATTTACCACAAATCTATTAGACATGTACACATAAATTATGTTAGCACTGTTAAAGTGTGGTCATTTGCTAAAATCTCTTAACTTCTAAAATAATCTATTCCGAGCTACCCTAATTTTAATTGAATTAGAAATTCATTTAATCAATGGTAAATAGTAAAGTTAGATTTTATGTATTTACCATTTATACACATACACTTAGAGTTTTAGATAAAACACAAAAATCCATTAAATGTAACTGAGATTTAATGTTATTATACATGCGATTCATTAAAAGAAACATTTAATTCAATTAACAACATAAAATTACGATACATGTTATCAAGATGAACATAAAATTTAAAATACAAAACAACAACAACAAAATTATGCATCAATACATCAATACTGTTTTCCAATTAACATTAAAATTGTTAGAAAGAACCCCGAATTGAATGATATAATTGAATCCAATTCAACATTATTGAACAAATTAGATGAAATTTCCCTTCAGCATAAACATTAAAATGGATTTTAATTATTATGTTGTGTAATTTCAAATCAATGTATGGTAAATGATTGTGCAATATGTCGATATGTAAAATATTGATATTGAATTATTCTATAAAATACCATTGTACATTATTTGATATATTACCAATCAATCATACAATGTTATAAGATTCAGTAAACATTACACCAAAAACATAACAGATTTTAGTGATTTATAAACTAGTTTATTAGATAAAATGTTACACAAAGTTACTAAAACATTTAACAGTTGTGATTATGGTTTAAAACTAAAAAAATGTAATACAAAACATATGAATTTTGATAGATACATACATGTATTAGAGCATCCAGTTCACATGGGTTTTTTTTGGCTATTAAACATTAACATTAAACGGAATATTCAAAACTAAAATTATATTGCATTTATGGCTTGCAAAGGAATTAGGTATAATTGAATTCAATGTAAATAGGATTTTGATTGGTTTTTATTTTTAGTGTTACAATTCAATTGCATTAGAAATATTATTTTCACTTGGCACAAATGAATTTAAGCCAAAAATAAAACAATTGCACTTAAAAGAGAAATTTTTGTATTGTTCACGTCAACCATTTATGGACGCCATCATAAAATACAATTAAAAGAAGTAAAATTCTATTATTCAAATTCAGTTTAATGTAATATAAAATGGAGCAAATTTAATATTCTCGGTGGTTTATTGGATGAAAGGACATGGGAACGAGGTAGTGCAATAAAAGCAATAATTAAAGATTACTAGCAGTTGTGAGTTAAAAAATGATTCGTATTTAAAATCGTGTACCAAACGGTCGAGTTCCAAATGTATTTGTTGCCTGTCGTAATCCAGTATCCTTTCGATTGCCAAAACTATTTAAAGTGCCTTGGCCACTGCTACCAAACTGTTGTGGAGCGCTTGATTGCGGTCGATTCACTGGAACATTTCCAGGTTCACCATCACGATAAACACAGGACATTCACATTCAATGTAACAATAATTTTTCCCAGAAAAAGCAGACCCCCAAAATATGGATGAATATTTTTTTTTGTTTTAATTATATTCAAATTCAACGAACAAAAAAAAAACGTTAAATCCATAGAATGATTATGTGTTTCATTCGGTTTTTATAATGATTTCATGTTTTTTGTGTGCGGTGAGATGATTGTTAAATATTACCATGTAAATCACATAAATTTGTAGTGTTACATAATAAAATTGTATAACCGGGAATGAAAAAAAAAATAGAGAAAAAATAATGAAACATAATGAAAACACAAGATAAAATGAAAATATTTGACTTTAAAATCAACACAGAGCGGGAAATTTTTGTGGAAGATCATGATAAAAAAATTGAAATGCAAACAATACAAGGATACAAAATCAAATAGAATAACATAGCGGCTAAACATACAATTTCTTTTTGTTTTTTTTTTTTTTATCTTTGAGAGTTGGTTGCAATTTTCAAGCTAAACAATATGAAAAACACGTAAAACGATAATAGAAAAATAACATGATGCCAAAAATGTTTATTAATAAAAATGCTTGTCGTCTTTATTCATCAACTTTGAATACCTGTATTGCTAACGGGTGGTCGAACAGTTGGAATTAAATCATCATAATCATTTGATTCATGAAATAGTGGCGGTGGTGTCCTTCTTGGTGGTTGAGTTTGTTGTTGTTGTGGTGATTGTGTCTGAAACTGTGGCCGTTGTGTTGTTGCCTGTGGCCTATGTACCTCAAGGTCATCATAATCATTCGACTCATGGAATAAAGGTGGCGATGGACGTTTCGTTGTTGGTGGTGCAGCAGCAGCAACGCCATTGCCTAAACAAAGTAGAAAAAAAGCATAGAAAATTTCATTAATCCTCATACATTTTCATTGTAATTATTCTATCGTTCTTTTATTATTTTTTTTTTCGTCAAATTTTTGCACCAGACATTTCCATTATAAACGTGTTTATGGGCAAATAATAAAAATGGGTCATTGAAAGGATATTACCTAACGGATAAATTCAAATACATACAATGATAAATCACCATAAATAAGCCGTTCAGTCGTGTCGAATAAATACATTGGCTATAGTATTGGAAAGTTTAACGGGTCATGCGATAATCTCAAATCCAATTGATTGGAAAATAATTTAATACAATGTGAAGGGTGCATAATTAGCCATCAGAAACAATGATATAGATAAAAAGGAAAAAAAAAATTCGTTGGGTTTCAACCGCCACACTAACCCATTGATAAGACCCACGGTATTACAATTGATCTAATACATTTCAAATATCCATCCGAATTTTTCATTTTGACAAAAGCTCAATATAGAGAAAAGTACAACCCAAATTTGGCTAAATGGATAAACGAAAATATGTACCATGAAACCATCTTGTCGGATGCTATTTATAAGGATGGGTGAACTCACACCCCCCACCAAACAGTATATCGTGCAATTTTAATGCCACTTTACTACAAGATGTTAAATTTATAAGGCACAAAAAAAAAAGGATTCTTCACATTCGTTAAAGTTCCTTTCTTTCTTTTTCTCGTGGCTGTATTAAATTTGTTTATTGTGATCTGTTTGGTGTACAATAAACCCCATAGAACATACGGTACCAATTTGAAACCTTCATATATTAGACGATAATTTATATCGCACCACCGTGTTATTGCCAATGAAAAGATATGTATTGTATACCATATCGGCGGTATTGTGTGATACGAAGGAAGAAAAAAAAAAAGAATTTCATTTATGAAAATTCCCATCTATTCACTTTTTGCAGCTCCTTAGCTTTTTCTTTTCTTCTATCGTTTTGATTGTCGTTCACTGCCTGGTTTTCCAGTGTTTTTACAATTTCAATAGAAACATTGAAAATATTTTAGAAGGAAAAACTTCACCACGTATGGATAATAAAAAGTGACTGGTGATGGTGTTGAGTCCCAGAAAATCAGACTTAAAGCTGTGCTATGGTAGTAAGGGAAACTGTCAGATGCGTCTTAAGGCAAGAAAAGTAATATTCGGGTAACCGTAAATGTGTGAAGGTAACGTTTTTATTTTTTTAACTTGTCCTGTTCTTATAAAAAATGAAAGTTATTCATCCAACTGATAAACACGAAATGGCACATATACACACACACCCACAAAAATGGAAGAAGGACAGAAAACTAACGAAAAAGCGTCATGTACTCCTTTATATTGTAAAAGAGAACATTACTTTCTCAACATGATATCTTTTAAAGCTTTATGAGAACCATCCATTGGCAAGATTCACGTTACTATGAACATAATTTACAAATTTATTGTGTCATCTCGTATTTTGTAGTCAAAAGCGAACAATATTTGACGCGACTCTATGGTCTGGTGACATACTCAGAATCTCATATTGGTCGTTCTATGGGCAATTTTCATTTTATTTTTTATTTTTTTTCGTACATTTTTTGTCGCTATTTGACTCATCTTCCGTCATGTAGCCCTAATAGACATCATTAACTGAATATGAGGCTGTGAAAGTGACAGAAGATTTCCAATTTTCCAATTAAATAACCAGACACCATTCAAGCGGATAATCGTTTAGGTGTGCCCTCCAATCATTTTACACGTTCACTAAATGGGTTAAATGTATATCGAAACCCTCTGGGTTGATATGATGGCCTTCAATAAACAAGAGGATTTTTTTTCATCCCATTCTTAACGAATGATCGTTATAGCAATTCAAAAATAAAAAAAAGTAACTCGAATTCAACATATAAATCGTTGTATCGTTAACAACAATTGTGAGATATTGACACATAAAACCAACAGTTTTTTGTACTCACTTGGCGGAATATCGCGTATACCATTCGGTGTTGGTTTCCGTTCAACATCCCAGACCCAACCGTCTTCACCAAAACGATTACCAATGCCTGGAACAGGAGTTGTCGTTGTTGTTGTTGTAACGTCAGTGCCTTCGACAGGTGTTATTGGTTTCTGAGGTATTGCTGGATTCGGAATATGCATCGATGGATTCATTGGATGATGCATTCCCGGATGTCTAAATTAATTAAATGTTTTGTTGTTTTTATTATTTTATATGGATAGGAAATAATAAAATATTAATCTATACGTTCATAAAATTCAATTACAAAGAATTGAAAATGCAAAATCTAAATGTACTTACTCGCAGAATGGTGGATACGGTTGCGGATAATAATATCCAGTAAATGGTGGATTAATGAATGATGGCCGTGGTATAAATGGATTTGTATAACCCCAGTCTGTTGGAAAACGGGATGATAAAGTTGGAAATGTTGATGGATTATAATAAAAAATTGGTTGCGGTGAAATTGCACCAAATCCTTGATTATAATTAATCAATGGTTGAGGAAAATAAACTGTTAAAAAAGAAATACACACAAATATAAAGTGGTTAATCTAAATAATAATGGGAATCATTAAATTTAATGATAATTCGCTGACGAATGATTTACTTACAAAGTTGACGTTTCTTTTTCTGTGATTTTCCTTGATGCACCACACCAGTTGATGTTGATGATTGTTGATCAACACTACGTCTCATTCGACGGCTATTGATCCGTTTCTTTTGTCTTGGTGGAATAAATGTATCATCAATTGGATTAAATTCCTTTATAGTGTCACTATCCAATTCATGATCTTCCGTTGGTAAATAATCATAATATTTCTTTTCATAGAAATTATGTTTTGGTTTTATGTGTTTTTGTTTGGCCAATATATCATCTAAAATTTCTTCATAATCATCTGTATTTGAAATTTTATGTGCCTTCAATCGTTTACGTAATCGTTTTGCAGCATCTTTTGTTATATGAGATTCACGATATAATTCCAACAATGGACTATTACCATCCGATTCTAGAAAAATTTTACAATAAATGATTGTATATTCCATATCAAAATTGAATTTTTTTTTTAAATGAAAATTGTGAACAGAATAAAATTGTTCCCAGATTTATATTCCACATAAAAATGCCGATTTTAATGAATTTATTAACAACGATAAATTTTTATGTTGTATGAGGGAAACATTTTTTCATTCGAAATACTTTATATGAGATATCATTATTGTTGGCTTATATTTTTTACCTTCATCGTGGCTGGTTTTATCATGGCCATCATTGTTCAACGATAAAACATCAGGTTCAACGTCACCTTTGTGCACATGCCGATTATGTCGCAATGAATGATGTTTGTCGTGATGATGTGCTGAGAATTTGTGCAGTTTTACATGAGCTTGTTCACCATTGTTCTCATCTGATGCTGATGTAATTAGATGGGGCATCAAACAGAATATTAGTAATATACCACCGATTATAACACTTTTAGCCTTCATGGTGTTTATTCTAGCACTATATTTGATTTTAATTTATTACCGAATTGTTTAGTTTTTTGATTCAATTACACAAGTTTAATAACACTTTAACACTGAACCGTGAATATAATAAGAGTCTCTATACCACTTCTTAATTAAACAATTGATTTTAATGGTCAAATCGCGAAATTCTTAACGAATATGTTGAGTCCGCAATCATAACACTGTAAAATAATAAAAAGAATACATATAATCTTAAATATTCAAAATGTTAAAAGTACACACATTCATTTCCTTTACACGAGGAAGGAAAACCCTGAATATGAATCAATTCAGCCGAAACAACGTGTTAATGTATTTAATGAATGTGCAAAATTAAAATATTCATTCTTAAATGTTGTAATCAGAGGTATACGTATGGTATACAAACAAAAATACTGCAGATAACAATATGATTAAGTACACATATGGTTTTTTTTTCCATTCTTTACATTATGATGATATTGTTTAAGTCAAACGGGAGCTTTTACCATCATTATTAACGTGTACACGATTCATATTCCAGGTAAAAATGTTTCCATGGCTTTTAATAAAATAGTTTGTGGTCACATACAAATTTATAAAGTAGAATCCATATATGAAGGATGACACATACAGAATGACGATGGTTATCACGAGTCATCCATAAAACGGTATTCTTTGTATAACACATATCAAATAGAAAATCATTTATAGTAAAACCATAATAATACATTAACAACGAAAGACAAAAAACAACGTAAGAAAAGAAATAAAAATTATGATGCAAATTTCGTACATCTAAATTATTCATTTAAATTATATATGAACTGGTGTGTGCACAGAATATCAGGTATTGTGTGACCGTGTATATGCCAAAATAATATCCATTGAGTAAAATATTATGTAAATGGCACGTATTCTTAGCTAACAAAAATAATAATAAAGACGGAATATCTCGATTGTATACCACTAAATTGTAATAATAATGGATAATGGGGGAGGAAAATAGTCGCTTGTGAAGAATAGAATAAAAACCCAAACATCCCAAGCCCAATGAGTGTAAGCGGTATAGATCAATTGAGTCGCTATTCTTTATTTTATGTTACACTTGGTCTTTGGATATAAAAATTAATGAATCGATTTCAAAGCTTTAAGGCAAAAAATATTTTCCAAAAATTTCAACCATTTAGATTCTTTAATCTTATCGTGGTTTTATCTAAAATATGGAATTTTCTTTATCGATTTCATTCGTATTGTATGGCACACCATCATCCACTATGTATAAGATTTCCAAGTGTTCACTTGGGATTTAATATCTTTCGTTCTATCTCATTCATTCTGTTTCGATTTATAGCTCAACCACGGACACTTTATATTAAATCATAAATTATTATAGCATCAATGGTGGTTTATTGTAATAATCTTTCACCAATAATGTACAGTTTGTTGTTGTTATTGTTGATAATACACAATACACCTAAAACACTGGTGAGAGCACATAAAAAGGATAATTTAATAGTAACCTTTAATAATTTGATTCAAACACTTTACACTTCAATATGATATGAAATTCAATTGACTTTTATTTATTTCTATTTTTTGGTAAATCTATTCCATTCAATTGATTATCACCACTCACCACTATTGAATGAATTGAAATTCAATTAAATATTTCAAGTAATTTGACACTAAACGAATATTAACATCTTGAACTGATTAGAATATGTCTCAAAGAAAACCGTTTTGGGTGTAATAATGTACGTTCACTGTCTTCGATCTAACTGAATTGGTTAGGTGCACCCAGACGCTATTTTATATCAAGTGGGTCTCTGGATGTGTGTTTTCATCATCCATCAATTAATGAAACGGTTCCTTCGGTATAATTCGTCATCGAATACTTGAAAAAAAAATAATGTAATGTTTTTTGGTTTAAGTCGAGTTTCTTTAGTTCCGATTGAGAATCGTGGTGGCATCATCCATAAGCCTAATGGGAACCTAATCATCACATACTCATAATCATCTACTTCACATTATAGTATTAACTATATACGGCAGCACATCGATCATAATAAACACAATAACTAATATTAATTTAGAGAGAAACAAAATTGTAAAACACATTTTCCCAAGTTAAATACGATACCAAATAAATGAAATTCATTAATAGTGATATGTTCAAATGGTTTAGTTTTTCCACTTTTAGGAGGCTGACATTCAATAATTGATATTTGAATAAATATTTAGTCTAGAACAATCAGCGAAAATAATACGAAAAACCAAATGTATTGATGAATGTGGTAATAATAAATCATTGGCATTGAGCCGTTAAGTTATAAAATACAGTTACTAATGTACTAATTCCAAGCCCATAAATACAAATGCAACAGTTAGCCACCCGCAATTCACTTTCGATATATTTCAATGTTTAGATAATAAAATCGTTACTTATAGTTTGATTGAGAGTTAATGAAAAAAACATTTAAAAAAATTGAGTTCAAAATTATATGACTTAATCAATACGATTTTCTGGGGTATTCCACTCGATTTAAATTACGAAAACAAATTCGCACAAATGTAATGAGAAACACTTGGAATACGTAGTGATATGAATAACATGATGTTATTTAAGTCATACGTTTTGTTAAGTAAATATGAATTTAGTTGTATTGTGGATACATGACAAGGAACCAAAAAGATAATGATCAAATAACAACTAATTTGTAATGGAATCATAAAGGTGATTCGTTCAGCTGATAAGAACCATTTAGTCATGGTTCCGCGGATAATTCGTCATGAATTCATTTAAAAAATTCTTATTCATATGGGAAATATAGTGAACCTATAGACGTTTTACATAAGAACCACAAATTTTATACGAATTCTTACTGAGTTGCCTAAAATCATTCAGTTGAATACCCCAATTGGATTCAATCAACAGAAGTTTTATCGTATTTTTTAGAGATTCTCGAATATGTTTATTGCCATTTTTTTATCTGTTATTCTGTAATTTAATTTACTTCCAATTGTTTGTTCATAAACGACTGACATTGAAGACGATTTTAATTTAGAGGGACAACATTTCTAGCCTATCTTTGTTTCATTTCATATAAATTCTTATTGATACAATTTATTGATTGTAAATTAATTGTTAAAGTGTTTATTCAATTAAATGGAGCCCGTTAAAACTAATAGAACAACATTAAATTCCACAGAGTACCGTATAACGGTTCCAAAAAAAAGAATTTAGCGTATTTGAACAAATAAGCAAAAGAGCCACCAGTATTAAATGTAGACGATTGATGCTGGGGAATCATTGACTTGCAGACAGATTGGCTGAATCTTATTTAGGAAAGTCATCAATATAGTTACTTCATCGTCATTCAATACACATCATATTGAAAACAGAGATGAGCAAATATGTTTAACATTCAGGGGGGAAATAGCATTACGATCCAAAGTACAGGGTCGTGTTATTTATGTCAGAATTTATAAGAAATAAAAAAATCTTTTGGGTATTTCCATTAATTACAAGACGCATACGAGTCAGGATCAAAGAATTTTTTTCATACCAAATGTATTAGTTAACGGTTCACATATGCAAATAAACAATTCGAAATATTAACTGACGCTCGTGCTAGACAATAATACTGGGATTGTTCATCTCATATTAAATCTTTTATAATCCGTTAAATTCGATGACAAATCGATTTTTTTATTACTGAATAACATTAAAACAATAAACACTAAATTTCCAATTTTTAAGTATTTAATTTTATGATTTCATTTAATGGTAATTATTGATTTAATAAATTTTTACGTATTTATCGAATGTCAATGCTATAATTGCTTCTTCTAATGAAAGTCTTTGATGCTGATCTAAGGTCATTATTGTGTCATCAATGATACATCTCCAATACCATTGATTAACATATTTAGATCAAAGATTTAAGAAAATTTATGTTGTGCGAAATTGTATTGCCAACATACTGAATGTATAAATGCCAAAACTTTTCAAATTACTACATTCAAATTGAATGGCATAAAAGGCCAAATGGGAATTGAAATAATTATCAATAACTGCGACACGGTCCAAATGAATCCATTGTATTCACAAAATATTCTTCAACCGAAAATTTCATCTAAAGCTCACCCCGAAAAAAAGAAATAAAAATTAATTCTCTTTATTATGGTCCATCAAATGTTGTCTGGAATTTTCATTTCCAAAAAGTGATGTAATCATTATTCAATGACTACAAATTATTTGATACCTCGATTTTATGTTGAAAATATTCTATACGAGCAATGCAATTTTTAAATACAAAGGCTTATTGGTATTATTTTGGAATGTCCTAATATCGATTGATAAATCACACAATTCCAATTTTAATTGAATAGAAAAGGGGAAAAAGGAATTTTCATTATAACCAATGATGGGTATAGAGAAACGATTTTTCTTTTCATCAGATTGATTGCCGTGTGCCAGGGAAAATATGGACCAGAGTGTATGTGTATGATGTACAGAATACCCCCATTTAACAAATCTGGTTGCATTGTCTAACCCAAAAATAAAACAACGATAGAAAACTCATCAACAGAAACAAATGATTCGAGCATAAATACCGAAAATTCTTTAAATGCAAACTGATTAGCAACAAATATTTCAATTCAATTCTAAATTTACCTCTTCTGTTCAGTATCTGTGATAGTTCAATTATTTTCGCTCTAAATAATTATAATTATGTAACGCTCTTTTAAATACGATAATATGCCGGCATTATTTAGTATAAAATACACTATAAATCGATTTATACACAATGCAAAGGTTCAACGGTTGTACGCACGCCAAATAATCGGTTACCATGTATTATATCCACCAATTATTTCGCGGGTTTTCAATTTGGTTTTTACGTACAGTTTTTGAATTAGCAATTTTTTCAATTCGCGAATTATAGAAAAACAAAGCGAAAATTAAAATTCAGAGATTCGTTTTTTATGCTGCGCGCTAATAAAAAGATCTAATCTAAATTTTTCTTTTTTTCTTTTTTATTTCTAATTCTTAATCCATTTGTTTATTATTTTAATGTCAGTGATACTAAAAAACAAAGATCTTTTTTGTCTCTCGCTCAGTGATTTTGAACATTTGGAAAATTACAGTGTATTAGATTCCACGCTTATGAACGAAATAAGTTCATTTTGGTGAAGATTTCGATGAATTATAAACAGAAATAAATCCAAATAATCGGAAGACATATTTTTTCTGAAATTGGCATAAGAAACACATTAATTTTACTGTTGTTATTCCTTCTATTCTCCATTGAATTTAATATTTCTGAGAGCATTTAAAAGTATCGGTCGTTAAAAGATCATCTTCTTTCGTCAATGAATGTGTGTTTTTTTTTTCGCACAAAATAAAATATTTCACGCGCAACAGCATCTTAGGATTGTATCCAAATAAATTTAATGAAAAATAATTGAGATAAAAATGTTTTGTTTCATCATTTTCATACTTTATTAAAATTTGCTTCCATTGGAATACGTGTACGCAATTTAATTCTCACCAGATTGACATTGAAGTACACAATGGTAACTAAATTGTTTCTCATGTACATAACATACAATCTTCATATATTCACGCGATATTTTTATACTTCTATACAGAAGAATGTTGATTAGAATTAATATTTTGTGTATTTCGTATCTCTGGTTTTCTTAAATTCAATGCCATTGGTTAACTTGAAGAAAATTATAAATACCGAAAATAAAAACCAATTTATTTAACTCTGACAAGTAAAATAATATTGCAAGGAAAAATATAAAATGCTATGCAATAATTAAGAATTCCAATTAGAAGTTATCTGTCTCCGTTGCCAACGAATGTTTTTTTTGGATTGTATTTCACAATTTCAAATTTCGTTTATTTAAAATATCAAAACACCGAAAATAATTTTCTAATTTACAAGACATTGAAAGATGTACATCCTCACGTTACGCATCACGAAGAAGTCAATACTGTAACAGTTGATTGAGATTAAACCAATCTAATTTGATCTTGGGGTCACACTCTCTACGCCTTTTGGGTGGTAATTATGAAGACCGGCGTTTCTTTTTACTTTTTTTTTTCAAAACAAAGATTATCGCTGTGCTCTAATTTACAATAAAATTTGTTATACAATTATACATTTACAGTAACACTAATTGATTAAAATGTTTTTGCTGTGTCTCTCCTACTTATAAATTTAACAAACTAATGAACAAAATAACAAAAATCAGAAATATACGAATCATTTTATTTGGTATTGGTTCACATAAATTATGCAAAATAATATCGTCTAAAATTTCTCATTCGTTTCGATCGAAACTCACGTCATTTTACATTTTTTATTTATTATTTGCGACAAAATAGGAATGATGATTATTAATTAAACATTTGGTTTTATACATTTGCGTATAGTATTTACCATGAATACCAAAATACATTCAATTTGGCAACGAAATATTATACAAACTAATAATAATTTAAGAGAAAATTACATGAAATTATCAAAATAATTAAAATTGTCATATGGATTTTGTGAATTTTACTATTTACATTAATTTTTTTTTTCATTATTTAATACCCAATGCTCATAAATTCAAAAGTATATGTGTTCAACTACACTCACAGAATGAGTCTATTTTAATTCTATTGTGTTTGATAAAATTATAATATTTATGTATCTCATATAATCATGAATACCAGTGGATAATACTCCAGTTTTAATAAATATTACGAAATGATGAGTCGTTAGAGTAAACATATGAAAAACAAAGAAATATCAACCCCATACTTAACTGCTGTGGCAAGAACTGTTTTGACTGTATTGGCCACCCTCCACAATCCAACCAGACAACAACATTGGTTATGTTCCATTAATGAATGGGTTTTTCATGATAAAAAAAAAAAACATTTTGAACAAGAAGATGAGTGCCTCTTTAAACAAAACATACACATACACAGAGTATTTAACCAACAGTATAGTACTATAAAATCATATCGTTTCATACAAATATAAGAGTTATGCTATCGTTTATATACTGATTATTTTAAGTATTTATTTTTCTTGTAATTAAACTCCAGATTTAATTAAGATAAATTCATATAATGCTCACGTTTGTATGACAAAAACAAAAATCATGATAATTATAAAATTTTGAATATTTTAATATTGTCATTTGGGGTGGGCTATTTGTTTCTTCTTCCACGTACTTGTCGCATAATGAAAGATTTTATAGTTTTGTTTTAAATGGTATATGCTATGGCATTTTTTTATTGTTTTATAATCACTAAAATATTTAACGGGTTAAATATTATGAGTTTTCTATTATTTAACTCATTAATTTTTTTGGGGTATGCTAAACATTTACCATAAAACACACGAATTGAAGTTTTGTTTCGAGTTTTAATGCGTAAAAATTTTGTTTTAAATTAATACTGAATACACGTAAAAAAATTAACATCTAAAAGCTATTGGAATGGCATTGAGTATCAATCGAAAGCGGAAGAATATTAACAATTTGAATGTGATCTTTTATATGGAGGCTGTGACTGATATTAAACATCATTTTTATTGTGACTAATAAAGATTCGATTAAAGAATAAAATTACCGTTGCACACAATATCCACTATTCATTATCTTTAAGATCACACCATCAATTTTTGGTTAGCGTAATCACACCTATTTATGATGTACAGTTAACTGTGTGTGATACTTAAACTACAAGTTCAAGAAACTCTTAAGAATCACTTGAGATTTTAACTATTTAATATGGTTGTTACCAAAAATTTTAAATACACTACTTACACTGTCCAGCAATGCTTATGATCTACTGAATAGTAAATTGGCGAATCGAGATGCAAATATTTAAATCAGTTTGCACTATATAACCATATGCCTTGTACATATACTTAATGTCAACTGATGAATAAAAAAAAAAAAAGATCAAACAACTTTCGTAATCAAATGTCTTTTTTAACTTCTTTTTTGACTTGAAATTATGTAGGAAAAAAATAGCAAACAAAGATCAAGCCAACCTTAAACTAATCTGTTACACATAGAGAATACATTCACTTCAAGACAGATGATGATGGTTTCCGTACAAATAAATAGAATTAATAATCTGATCTTTTTTTAATGTTCAATTCCTCCTTTAAGTCCACTGTCTTTAACACCCGCGTGTTTTAACAAATGTTATTATTATACGAATCGTTTTTTTTTTATTATTCAAATAAATCAATTTATATTTTAACCAGTTTACTCAAACCACATAACACTGATGGATGTTTGAACTAATTAAAAGTTGTATACAAAAAATAAATCGAAAATCTTTTTTAATTTTAATTCCGTTTCCCAAAAATATAAAATAACTATCTCGCGTGTACCATGACCAAGAGGCCTAATCATACACTGAACACAACGCCACTATTGTTGCTGGTAAGCCGAACTGATAGTAGAAACTTGAACGTTTTTTTTTATTCACTCAAATAACACAAAATAAACCTCCGACACAATAAAATGAATATAAAATCTGTATTATTTAAAGACATCGTTTGCTGTACACACCGGAGTACGTAAGCGATGCGTTCAATACAATAAAAGCAAACTGGCTCTGGGATTTGTATTTCAAAGTCTGGTTGTAAGCTGAGATCTACGGCTAAAACGTTACCGTTCCACTGAATGAATAAGACTCATTGTTTTGGTGTCTGTCTGCGCTTACATTTAGTTTTGTTTGGTGACAGCAACACCTCTACTTTTTTTGTGTGTACCAAATCGGGAATTTCAATCAAATAAAACTAGAAAATTTGATGTCACCGAATCGAAATGTTTTGATGTTTAATAATAATTCCAACAATAATTTGTCAACGATAATTAAGTCCAAACTATCAGCATTAATATTAGTGTTACCTGTGCGAATCAAGGTGCTACAAATGTAATGATGATTTCATATGGCAACGTACTTTATTTATAGTCTCATATCATTGCCGTATTATCGAAATTTTTTGAATTTGTAATTAAGGTGATCACGTTTCCATTAGTGTATTGAAATGCGTTGTCGGGCGCATCATCAAGATCACACAATATAAAGTGTTTACAATGAAACGAAACATACGAATTGATTTCGTTTAAATTTTTGTACCGGTAATATAAAATTGTTTCGATTAAACAGCATCATTGATCTGATATACGAATTAATTGCGGTTTAATATGAACTCTTTTTAAGCTTGCGGTCATACTGAAATGCTGAGGTTATTGTCTGTTCCATTCACCTGAAAAATGAAGTTCTAATTGATGGTTACTCCTCTATATTTGTGAGCATCATCAAATAAAATCAGAAGATAAAATTCCAGTAGTAAGCTCGACATTCATTTACAATACGGCTGGATGTCGAGAATATTAACGTTTGAATTGAAATCAATGTAACTGATAGAATTCTATGGATCAAGTAATTCAATTCCATTCAGAGTAGATAATATGACAAAATGAAATAATGTGTAAATTAATTGCATCTGTAAGAGCCCATTGAAATAGATGAATGTTTAATATGAAATTGAATACATTATTAAATCTTTCATATAATGAATGTTGATTGTTAGGTATTTTTTAAGAGAATTCTGTATTCGATATCAAAGAGGCAAACATTCCTTTTCCTATTAATATTATGATCAAACGAGATTTGAATTGAAACCGAGTGTTTAGGAATTTTCACGTCAATCAAAATGAAAATCTGAGGGTTTCTAATGAACCACAGGTAAGGGATACCACCGTCCATGCCCAATAAAATTTATTGTGAATATTGCAAACATTTGAGTTTAGTATAAATTAGATAGCCCTAAAGGATGAAAATGAGTACCGGAATATTAAATGAATTCCACCTATATAAATAAACGCATATATTAATCATGAATTAATTGACTGGCAAAGTTACCTGTAATAACAAACAATTAGTTGTTGCGTCTAGTATGTATAATAAAACTTGTTTTCCTCTCTGTATGTTTGTGAAAAAGTATTAACAAATGAAATCCTCTTCATTTTATTTTATCAGAAACATAATATCTAAAGGGCATCACACAAATATTCTTACCAATTTACTGATTCCAAGGTGAGGTTAACATTGCAGAATCACATTATTTATTCCTTGGTTTACTGTGCTAAATCTCTTTCACTTTATTGTATGTTTAATAATAAGTAAACTGACCTATGCGAATTCAAGTAAAACGTTGTGTTCTCTTGAACAAATCGTTACCAACTTGTTCTATACCTATTCCGGTTTCTTTTGAACTGAAGATTCTTCATTGAATTTATTTTCTTAAAATTCAAATGATTTCCATTATTGGCTACTTTGTTTAATATTTACCAATATAATTGTATTCTATTTGATTTTTAATTTAAAATAAAATTCACATAAATATCATCAATACACGTATCTAATACACATATTCCATATCTTTATAATAAAATCAAAGAATATTAAAATGTTTTGAAGTATTTGATATTAAAACCAGATGAAATTCAATATCAGTGGAATCATAAAAATTTATTTTGTTTATTAATTTACATATTTTATCGGTAACGCATAATAAACCCTTTTGAATAATTCGAGTACTATTGAAACGAATTTATTATAAATTATATTCGTTGATACTTTGTTAGAAAGATACCAAACTTCAATGTAATCCATCAATATGATATTCAATTTTCTTTTTTGTTATGAATATGATCGGAAACATAAAAATCCATAAGTAAATATTTAAATTAATTTTTGAGTACAACAAGGAAACAATTGAGTACAAGATTCAATGAAATATATAAAATATTTGGGATAAAAACAAAGTAAAATCCATTTGGAATATTTATGCGAATAGCATAAAGTGATATGTACAACTGTTTTATCTAAACCCAAAGAATTGTGGCTTGCGGTTAAATGAAAAAAACAAAAACCGTCTCAACCAAAATAGAATTTACATTGATACATGAACTGTGACCTCAACGATCAATCCCTCAACATTAAAATGTATCCAAGCTGTCTATATCCATTCAATCTTCACGATATTTAATCCAGTTGTGTTTTCACTGTCGATATAAAAAAATAGTACATTATTTTCAATCATCAGGGTGTTTCATAACAATTTGTTATTTTTTATTCTTGATATTCCATCAATCCGGCAATATTCAATTGATATGATTTTTGTATTCTATTAAAATGCTGTATAAACTGTACATTTTGTATAAAGAAAAAAAAAAACAACTCTGTATTCTGATCAATGGTTTCAAGCTGACATGTATACAATCTGTGAAACATTTAAAATAAGAATCCCACTTACCACGTACTACCAAAAAAAAAAAAATTGTATAAGAATTATTATTGTATATTGATAGAGTTAAATAATAATAATATGATATGCACATAGTATTCTAATATTAACAATTGTGTACAGTCAAGGTTATTCTTTATTATATTTCTTCACTTTTATTATCGGCACATATTCGAATTTAATCATAAAAATATTTCGTTCTTTCAATGTGGATATGATACAATATGTTTTCGCTATAGACAATTTATTCTTCCCCCCAAGTGTATTCTTTTATGGCATTATGATTCATTTCATTTAATAAATATCCAGTTTTGGGTTATGCTATAGACTACCAACATCATATTATTATCATACATACGTATATGAAATGTGCATAGAGTAACAGGATAGATAGAATGAGTTATCAATTCAATAGAGAAGTTCAAAAATCAATTTGAATCCTATTGCTGATATTCGGTTAGTATATCGATGTATATACGCCACATTATTTTATGTGTATTTCATAGTCTTTTTTTTTTTTTTTGTTTTTTATCAATTCTGTATGATGGAAAAATCTTAATAAAATGGTGAAGAAAAAACCGGAAAAAATGATGAAAATGCGATGAATAACTCTTGAACTCTGGAAAAAATCGTTGATGCTGCAACGGTTGAACCAGAAAACACATAATTTTCCGACTTATTGAAAGTGATGAGCTAATCTAATTTGGTTGTTGTTTTCTTGTCTTCTCTCTTTTTACTTTCTTT
This sequence comes from Coboldia fuscipes, assembly GCA_001014335.1. NCBI lineage: Eukaryota > Metazoa > Arthropoda > Insecta > Diptera > Scatopsidae > Coboldia > Coboldia fuscipes. Next base: position 119,060 of record JXOR01000040.1, read on the forward strand.
TTATTTCGGTGTGTCGAAAAACCTGTGTTCATTCGTGTTCATTGGATCCTGTTGTATAACACACATTTATTGGTACACAGGAGGTAGCACAAATTTGGTAGGAAAATTCACCCAAAGTGTACGACGTATTGTTCAAGATGTAAAAGATGATGGCCCAGCCAGCGGTATGACACGTGATGAGGTGATTGAAACAAATGAACGTCTTCGTAATGTACGGTTACGTCTTGAGGAGTCCTATGATACGGCAAAAAAGGCTTTAGTTACGCTAATGAATCGCTATGGGGATTCAAAAACTCAACGGAATATCTTCAACCGTTATCCGATGCTGAAATTAATGATCAAAGTATGTATTTCGTTATCCATAACCATATGACCTTTAGCACAGTATGAGTTCGTGTTATTTTATCAATTTTCCTATCTGAAATTAGTCGAATGATAATGATATATTCCATTTATTAAAAAAACATTCTATTTACTGATTGATACATATCATTTCAGGAAGTAATCCGTTTGGAAACACAATATTGGACACTGGTTGATATACCAAAACAAGAAAAACAAGAGACTGTACCAAACTATGTAATGCGAGCCTGTTCAATCATGGAAAAAACACAAAAATCTGGTGAGGGTGTTAAAACATCAGCGAAATTAGCTGAAGAAGCAATGGAGAAAAAGGAACGTATGGAACGATTAGAAAGTAAGGACATCAAGTACATTATAAATTCAATTTTACCATCAATTAACAATAATTTTATTTATAATTTTAACATTTACTCTAATTGAAAATTTTTAGCCATGACAACGGTCACCATTGAACAAGAGAATACACAAATGATCAATGATCTTTATCGGCTATTGAAAAAATACATGGGCCTAAGAAACTTAATCCGTATCTTAAAGGTGAACCATAACATATAATCTCTTGATCATTAAGTTAAAAGCTTAAAAACCAATTGATGATTTCATTAAAATGTCAATTGAATTGTTCGTCTCATGTTTTTCGTTTTTTTTTTTGCTTTTAGGCACAATATATAAATTCAAAAATGTATCCAATCTTCTTTCGTTATCCAATGCTAAAGGACATGATAAAGGACATACTGCAGAATCCCGATTATATGGAAGTCTGCCATGAAATCGATAATTAAGTGTTAATGTATTCATGATAGTCGTACAAAAAAAAAAACATAAATAACTAGACAAGATAACGAGATAGGCGAATAATTAGTTATATTCATATTAAGCATCATGTTAAATTTTCTCTTCTGGCTGCTTCTACACACACACACACAAGATAAAATAACTAGAATTTTTGTAAAGTAAAAATACGGCATAATGTAAATGTTTTATTAATAACCGAAAAAAAGAAGAAATATTAATGAAATATCATTTGCCTGAATCAACATAAAATTGCGAATTATCGTTTGGTATATGCATCATGGTGACTTCCTCATCTCATCGATGATTAACTGAAGACTAATTTTATTTCAATCTTCTTATTTTTTTTTTTTGTATAGAGGTGTGGCAGCAAACAGTACCACCGAAACATTACCAATAATCCAAAATAAAGAAAAAAAACACTCTCTCATATTGCATTACCCTGTGAAATAATATCAAAAAACCATTTAGAACATTATATAGTCATCATAATGATAATAAAGATGATCACATAATGCATCTTTAGTCTATTCGCTATAAAATAGAAAATTCAGTTGCATTTGATGACAAACGTGATTATCCATTAGTATATTCGTAGTCATCATAAGATCACAGGATGTGATTATATTCAATATAAATAATATGAGAATTAAAATTTACTTAAGGATAATACTAAGAAATCTATAAATAAGAGTTTATTAGCTAGATAGGACATAGAATTCTTGTTTATTACAAACAGACAAAAAAAGAGAAACGTTGGTTTTTGTTTTTTATGTTTTAAGAAAATGTTATTAAGAACACTATAAAACACTCTTGTAATGGTGTTATAGTGACAAAGAATATGGTGATGTTATACCGTGTAACAATCTTTGTTATTTGAGTGAATTATTTGCAATTTAAAAAAAAAAAATGAATGAAGCAAAACGCACTCATTAATTGAAACACGCAAATGACAATTTATTTAACAATAATTTTTTTTTTATAGTCAAATTGTGAATGGTTATTGACTATATTGATTTATTAATTACTAATGTACTATTGAAATGAATAATTAAATATAAGTTCATTATACAAATATGTATATCGTCGTTGTAGATTTAACCGTTGTCGTACTTGTAGGATATAAACAGAAAACCAAGAAAACCATAATTTTACAAGATTTAATTGATTGAAAGATGTTTTAGTGTCATCTAGCAAATAACACCGATTGCACATTACCAAATGGATAAATCAAAACAAAAAGATTTATAAAATAATATAACCAATGCTTTGTATGCCAATAAATCGAAATAAATATTCTGTATATAAAATTGATTAAAAAAAAACAAAACCATTGAACATTGGCTGTTCAATTTAATTGTTAACAACTGACACATAGAGAGCTAATTGTAATAAAATTAATTTTGTTTTACAAAGAACTCTTGATATAACATTCAATATAATTTAATGGAAATCATTTGTCTAACAAAATTTATAAATAAAAATGAATGTGAAATAATATAAAAATATAAATAATAATCCTATTTAAATGTTATGTTTAATACATTATTCATGTTAAATACATAAATAATAAAAATATAAATTAAATGTAGAATATTGTAGTGTAAAAATCTAATTGAAATCAAAGAGAATTATAATAGAAGTAATTAACTATAATTATGTGACATTAATTCTGTATTTGAGTTATTAAAACTACTAAATATGAATTCAATAGAGACAAATCGATTGCATATATCAAATGAAATTATCATAATTGAATAATGATGATGATTGAATGATGGTAAATGATTCATATCGTAATATTACAATAAGCTATTCACCTAAACACTTTTCTACTTCTAAACATATCTAGACGTGATTCCATTAATTTAAATTCAAATGAAATTAATACCAATACTATAATTACCACATTTACCAATTCAATGTGAATTAAAAAACAAAAAGAGGCGCGCTTTTCAATGTAATAATTCCATTCAATGGTACATCAATTGTCATCCATAAACAGCAAATTGACAAATTAGATTCATCTATTACATAACAGTTTTATGTGTGTGAAATTAAAACATTTGAAACTGAAATTTAACAAAACAAAGAAATGGTAAAGGACTTAAATAATATCGAATACATGGAGTCAAATAAATGGGAACAGAACTTACACTTTAAACAAGTTATTACAATTAATACATTTTTTGAATATTTCTGTTAATTTTTGATTCACCATAGGCATTTGATGACTAATACTATAAATAACATTTAGGAATATCATTGTATTAATAATTGTAATTTAATTACTCAGAGCCGAAAAAAAAAAAACCAAAAAGGAATATTTAAAAGAGTTATACAATAAATTAAAGAAAATAAAATGATTTAAATACCACAACATATAGGAACAACCATATTCAAAAAGTAAATGAATGAATAATGTAGTGAACCAGTTAATAAATAAAATACAAACAAAACACACTCAAAATTATAATAATCGCTATTATCGGTATAAATGGATCGATAATAGCCATTGATTGTACCTTTTTATCACTACTTTTTGATAAAATTATATACATTATAAGTGAAAACATTATACACATGATTAAAATATTTAAAGAATTAAAATAATAACATTGATTAACATGTACCACATAAATACCATTTAAAATACTAATTATTACATCATCATAAACATGAATTTAATTAACCACCTGAATAAATCGATAAATCCATTTTGCGAAATATGAAAATTCATAGAGGGAAATTAACTGATCTCGCGCTTTATTCATTTAAATGGCAATGAGCTTAAAATTCTATTACAAAATAATAGATAAATGAGACATGTTAAAGTGTTTATTGTTAATTTCTTTAAGCTTTTTACTACATACATAAATCGATTTTTGTATTATCAGAACGAATGAATTCGTTTACTCTCCATTATGCTATTAAGTCCGTATATGAGATATAGTCTATTATAAATTTGAAAATAAATTTGTCTTGAATCAAAATGAATTCTGAATTGTAATATTTATCAGTTTTCTCAATGCCGTTGCGGACATAAAAATAAGAAATTATTTCCAATTAAATGAGTTTTATGAAACCAAAAGTTATCGCTTAAGACAAGTTTTATAGATTCATTTGTTTTAAAATATAAAAAAAAAATGAAACTACCAATCGTTGATAGCTAACCGTTAGTAACGTTATTTAGTTCAAAACTATAAAAGTATAGTTATTAGTCATATCATATTAACATTATACATAATCATATTATTCTTGATGTTTATGTCTGTACTCTTATGTTAGTTAAAAGAAACAAAATTATGAAAAAGAAATAACAACCAAAATAACATTGATATTATTTTATGATTTATTAAACAAATACCTTTCGGTTATTTTTGTAAAAATTTGAAATAAATATCTAACTGCCAATGGGATATTGAACTTAGATTTTTAATGATATTCATCAATACCACTTGAATTTAAGTATTCTTTCAACTCTTTATTTCAGTGGAATATAGCTGCCAAAAATTAAGTGGCATTGTTCTTAAAATATTCTTTAAGAGACTGCTGGTGCAGATACAAATAATTTACAAATCCTGTGTTGTCTATGGGTATATCAATTTACCTGATATCATGTGATGATTTGTTATATTGCCAGCTGCAGTTAGCCTGGTAATCACAAAGAAAATATCTAAGGAAATTTTCAGATTTTCAAGAAAATTTCAAATCAACTGGATATATTCGAATAGGTGAACATAAGAATGGGAGGAAAATATTTTTCAGGAAGGATGGCGAAAGAAATAAACTTTTGAAAGATCTGCATTTCGAGAAATTGAGAAAAATTCAGAAAATTCAAAAGTTCCAAAATTGTTGTTGTAATCAATGCTTTGTATCGGTGTACCAAATTGCATTAGTATTGGTGATTTCATCGTCAGTACTACACGACATCTGGCGGATAATAGAATAATAAATGCTTACCAATCACAACCGAATGCGTGTGGTTTGTGTCAATGCTAATTCATAGGGTGTCCGTTGCAGAAATGAATCTACTAATACTAATGTAATTTGTAACACCGACACGAAGTATTGATTACAACAACAATTTTGAAACTTTTGAAAAATGAAATTGAAATTTTTACTAAAACCCCTAAATATATGTAAGCAAATTGAACCGTAAGTAAGTATAGTGGCGCCTTCTAGCGAAAATTGTGACAACTAAAAAAGTGAAACTTTTGAAATTTCAGTAATTTTCTTTTAATTTCCTTAGTATTGAAAGAAAATCACTAATACTAATGCAATTTGTTACACCGACACAAAGCATTGATTACAACAACAAAAATGAAACTTTTGAAATAAAATAAAAATTTGTTAAAACAAAAGTTTCACTCACAGCCGAAACCGTCAGCTATATCGGCTACATTTGAAACTTTTGGTTTTCAATTTTTTTTCAAGTTTCAAATAGAAAAACAGGAATTACAACAATAAAATTAAACTTTTGAAATTTTAGTGATTTTCTTGTCAATTCTTTAGTTTTGGATGAAATTTACCAATTCTAATGCAATTTGTTACACCGACACAAAGCATTGATTACAATAACAATTTTGAAACTTTTGGATTTTTTGAATTTTTCGATTTCCTGAATTTTCAGAAAAACTGTTTTTTTTTAAAGTAAATTTTTCGGATGGAAATTTTCCTCCTGTTCCAATTTATACTATTGAGTCGAGATTTTATAGAAAATCTGAAAAAAATTTTATTTTTCCTTGCTATTTTAACAGGCGATCATAAATGTAGCCGACAATTTTACAAACAAAATCAAATTTTCTTCTTTACAAATATACTCATCCTCGCATTCCTATACAATGGATATTGTCAAACACCGAATTCTAAGTTATTGAAAGAACTGAAACCATTACTTTCCTCAGTCCTGAAATTGAAAAAAATTGCAATAATTCGATATTAAATCATCATATTTGATATAAATAGGATTTCTTTATTGATTTCATGTTTCTTATTTTGTTTTGCTTTATCAAACATTAGATTTCCGGTATTTTATTAAATGAATTATGTTATTAAATTTCCTTTAATCAAGCTGTACGTTAATACAATCGACATAGACTCTTAGAATAATTGCACTACAAATTACAAATATTTTATTGTTTCAAATATAAAAGAATAAATGTGTTTTAAATTTTACTATTAATCGAAATGATTTACTTAATCAGATTCATCATGATGAGATAATTTTCCATATAAAAGTATAACACTATTGAAAATACCATTAATCAATTTAAAATTAAACTATGAATCTATTTCATTATAATAGTTACAATATATTTGTATCTTAAATTAACTAATATCCTTTTTACAAATTTTTCAATCAATTAGCGTAATGCTTGTAATAAAAAGATGTAAATTATCAAATGGGAATGTCAAGTATATTCAACTTGTTTTCATCTAACTAAAACAAATCGTTAACTTAGTTGAAGTCTTGTTTTCTATTTTTTTTTTTTTTGTTATAAATAAAACAATTAAAAATTTCAGTCAAAGAAGGCACAATTACATTTTAAAAATTATCTTCTTTCAATCTTGATGTCACGTTAAATTTTACATCTATCATCTTCCTTCCAATTTATGCAGAACAAAGAAAGATTATCCTAAGTTTCTTTTATCAAATTTCAAAATTAACATTTTTTCCCCATTTGAAATTTACCATTTAGAAATATTAAATTAAATAATTTGAATCACTTAAATTTAAAAAAAAAAAAAAAACTAATCTGCATCTTAATAACTAAATTGATTCAGTTTAATCCTAAGTAAAATCACTATGAACTTATCATTTACTAAAATAAATGAAATTCATCATACGAATTCCCTCAAAAATAATGTTTATACAAAATGTTAATTTGATAATAACGTAATTCATATTTTAACGTCTCTCTTATTTCCATCTAACTTCTATTCTCATTATAATTCTCTACCTAACTCGTCCATTATTTAAAATATAACTATTCAAAATTAAGCATCAATCTATATAATATTTGTATACAAACTATCATCTCTTTTATGTCATTAATATTATTAACAAGGAACAACACAGAAACAGCGATTATTTATAAATTGTAATATTAAAAAAGTATTCGTCTTCATGGCCAAGTCCACGATAACTAATCATTTTGGCTAATTAGTATAATTAGTCCTATCAAATGATCATCACTTAATTAGAAAAAGAAAACACCATTAATTTTTGTTTTTTTTTGTTTTTTACATTATTCTCAAATGTATATCGCTTCTGTACCTTTGTTGGTTTGATGTCCTCCACTTATGTACATGGTATTCGTTGGGGATTGCACACTTTCAGACCAATCGGATGCTGAATGCGGTGATGCACCCGAACTTGACCAATGACCAGGTGATTCCGGTGATGGTGTTGGATAACTGTCTAACGTTTGAACTAAATGTTGTGGCGTTATCCCACCCGAATGTTGACTGGGAGGCGTTAAATACTGATAATAATTTTGTTGTGAATGAGGTGATGAACTAGCTATTGATTGATTTGTAATCGGTGGAGTTGAACCAGATTGTTGGCTAGACGATGGCGTATGCGCCGTTTGCATCATTTGTGCTTGTTGATGGGTCATTTGATCTACAAATATTACAATTTTATAAATTAAAATTATCCTTTACATGAAAATTAATTGAATAAAGTAAATAACTTACCTGGTGAACCACAAAAACTTAATGCATCTAAATTATTTGTATTAAAATCAAAATTCATTTGCATCGAAGACAAAATTGCACTGTTTGCATTATTCCCATTCATTTGAGATTGCTGTTGCTGTTGTTGAGTTTGTTGTTGTGTCTGTGTATTACAATTTATTTGAGCCATTCCATTCGGACTATTCTGTGTCCCTTGTACAGTTCCATTATTAAGCATTTGCAGTCCCGGAATATTTCCGTTTCCCGACACCATACCATTGGCACCGCCACCATGTTTCTGTTGCGTAGCGTGTCGCATCGCTTGTATATGTGTGGGCGATGTCGGTAAACTTGGACGTGATTTCGCAGGTGAAGGTGAACCTTTTGAATTAAAAATTAAGATGTAATTAAAATATAATCCTTTATTATTTAATTTAAATAGAATTACCTATATAGCCTTGAGGAGATAGTGTCAAACTACTCTGCACGGAATGTGGAGGTGATTGATTTGAATATGGTGGGCTTAATCCCTGATCACCAATTTGTACGCTATTTGGACCCCGTTTACCATTCATCAGTTCAGCACCGTATGGTGAACCCGTCGAGTATCCATAATCATCGAATTTCATATTTTGCAATGATTGCATCGATTGCGCACTCTATAAATTATAACCGTTAAGAATTAGTTAATCAAATCAATTACAATTAAATTAAATTAAAATTAATTACCTTTATGCAGTCTTCATAACTCGGTGGATGTTTTGGTGGTTGATGTACAGCTACTGCGTTTGAATAAATACTGGCTGTATCATATGGACTTGGCAAACTGGCCAATGGTGATTCAACAGAGCTCAGACCACCATCCGACGATAATTGAATATCTGTTGAGGTTGGTTGTGTCACCTTCTTTGCTGCACTCTTTTTAACACTCAATTTACGTCGCATTGACTGATCATCAGCCGCTGGACTATTTGGATTATTGCTCAGTGCCTTCTTTTTCTTTTGTTTAGGTGGTTTACCAGTTGCAATTATTGTTGGATGATTCAACATATTTTGGTGACTGGGTGACGTTATCATTGTATTTGTATTAATCACATTTACCATTTGTGAGTTTCGTGGTACATGCTCATCTATTAATCGAACAATATCATTGTGTAGTCTTTCAAGTGCCACATCTCTTGGCAATCGATCCATATGATCGGTTATTTCACGATTTGCAAAGTTATCAAGTAGAGCTTTGCACGCTTCATATGATCCTTCACGAGCTGCTAAGAATACTGGAGTCTCATCTCGATCATCCTGTGCGTCTCTATTTGCATGATGCATTAATAAAATATTAACAGCATCCACATTATTCACAGCGGCTGCCCAATGTAATGCTGTCTTTCCAGCATTGTCAGCAGCATTAATATCAGCATCGTGTGTTACTAGCAGTTCAACCATTCCCTCGATTGCCAAACGTGCTGCAAGGATCAATGGCGTTGTACCGTTGTGCATTCGAGCATTCAAATTTGTGGGCCGATTACGAAGCAATATTTGGAATACTCCCATTGCATCTGCAGCAACGGCAGCATGTAACGGTGTCCGTCCCGTATTGTCTTGACAATTAGCATCAGCTCCAGCTTCTAATAATCGTTTTGCGGCGTCAGCACGAGCCCATCGAGCAGCTAAATGTAACGGTGTTTCACCAGTATCATTTGTAACGGCGTGCAAATTTGCACCTTGAGCTATTAAATCGGAGACAATTTGGTTTGTTGTGTCGTCAGTAGTTTCACAGTCTTCGCCAGTATCCAAGCCACCACCACGAGTGACAGCAACCATTAAGGGTGTCATTCCATTAAGGCCCCGTACATCAACTTCATTTCTTCCATCGTGATGGGCTGGTGGAGTCATATAAGATGGAGGTATTCTCACATCCGCTGCATCAAAGTGTTGTTGTGACCAGACATTTGGTTCAGCTTCCTCATAATCAGTAATGGCAGTATTTTCACTGGCATAGTCTTGTTCAAATCGTCGCCGTTTAGGATGGACTTCTGATTCATCATCTGACCAATGTGGTGGGCCCATATGACCAGAATTCATATTCATATCAGAGTTAATGCATGCCATTGATGAATTTTTATTCAAATTTCTCATTTCTTGACCATCAGGACCACGACGATGTGAATGTGTTCGGGCTCCTGTCGATGGTGTAAAGAATTCTGGGAACCAAGTAGTACCTCGGGCTCGTTTTCGCTGTGTGTTTACTAGTACCATTGCAAATGCAAATATTATAGCAACGATGAATGTGCCAAGGATAACATTCCTAATATTTTGACCACCAGCACTTGAACCATCTTCATCATCAGCTGAAATTCCGCGAACTTGATAGATTGGGAAAGCCTCTGACAATGTATGTTTTGCTGCCTTCGCACCCAAATAATCAGCGGCTTCACTTGCTGTGTTAAAGCATTCATTCTCAGCGTTTGGTGAACATTTACGATTATCCAATTCTAGGAACACTTCAACACCAGATTGTCCATGTTTCTCAATATGCAATATATTATTCTTTCTGCCGAATTCTGAATGTGGTATATCCTTGATCTCCGTACTGCCTCTCCATGGTCGAATTAAATTATTACCATAACGATCTTTTCGAATGCGTACCATTGTGCGTAATTGATGTCCCATATCACGAAGGAATGGTATTAAATTCTTTTCAAATTCCATAATATCCATTAATACAATAACGGAAATTGAACCGTCTGCAATTTGTGGTATTGTCTTCGCTTCATCACAGTCACCGCCATCCCAATTACATTCCGGATTATTACAACCATAGTCACAGAAACCGTTAGCATAATGTTTTTGACAATACGCATCGTATACTGGATTACATGGTAACAGTTTGGTTTCACAATCACGTCCATCGAATAAACATAATGCGTTGTTACATTCCTCATTGCAAACACCATTCATGAACACTTCCCAACAATTACTGACAGTACAATTACGCCATGGATTCAATCCTAAACTACAATCTCCACCATCGAAGTCACAAGCATTGGTATTGCATTCTTCATTACAGACTCGATTACCTCGTTTTTCGCCACATCCTCTTTTTCTGCATTGTTCTTTATCATATTCCTCTTCTGAGTAAGGTGTGATTGCATTTTTGATACTCGTTTGTGTTTGCCATCCTCTGAATGATGGATCATAACGATCGCATGCCTTCCCATTCCAATTTGGTGGACATAAACATTGGAAATCACCTAATTTATCTTGACAGATGCCTCCTCGGTTACATGGATTCTGTTGGCAATCATTGAACACATCTATTTCACAATTCAATCCACTTGTTCCAAATGGACATTCACATTTATAACCACCACCCCTTAAGCCGACACAAGTACCAGACACACAAGGATTTGAATTACAATCATGTCCTGAGAACTGACAATTTTGTCCATAAAATCCAGCTTCGCAAATACATCTATGTCCATTTATTGTTTCTGTGCAAACACCACCATTCTGGCATGGTGAATTACCGCAAACATCAATTTTACTTTCACAATGTTTTCCAATATAGCCTGGTTTGCAATTACATTGATAGTCGTTTACCAATTGAACACAATCTTGGGTACCTGGATTTGCACACGGATTGGAAAGACATTCATTAATATCACCTTCACAACGGCTGCCAACAAAACCTGGTGGACAATTACATTCAAATCCACCAACTTTATCAATACAAGTGCCTTTGTTATGGCAAGCATCCGGTGTACAATCATCTTGATTTATTTCACAAATTAATCCCAATGTACCAGGTGGACAAGAGCATTTAAAATCATTTACCAAATCATGACAAGTGGCTCCATTCTGACATGGATTCGGTTGGCAATCATCGATATTCAGTTCACATGTTTGACCTTGGAATCCTGATCGACATAAGCATTTGTATGATCCAATTAGATCTTTACAAGTGCCACCGTTTTGGCATGGGCTTGATTCACATTCATTGATTTCCTTTTGACAATAACTGCCAGTATATCCCTGCATGCAATGACAACGATGAGAATTACCAAAATCTTCACAAGTTCCGTTGTTACACAATTGTCGTTTTGATACACCTTTGCGTCGTGCTGCATCCTTACATGACACCATTTCAACATCACATAATTTACCGGTCCATCCAGCTGCACATAAACACTTGTATTGATTCTCCGTTTGTATACAAGTTGCTCCATTCTCACACGGATTCTGGGAACACCAATTTATATATTCGGTACATTGTTTTCCGGTGTATCCATATGAACAATGGCAAGTGAAATCATTTCCATTGTAGTCATGACAGGTTGCACCATTCTTACATGGCTGAGAGTCACATTGGTTGATTTTATATTGACAATTAGCGCCAGTATATCCATGACGACATGAGCAATTATAGCTGTTAATTCCATCAATACAAGTGCCACCATTCATACAAGAACTATCAGTACAATCTTCATCATTCGTTTGGCAATTAATTCCAGAGAAACCTAGCGGACAAGTGCAAGTGTATGAGTTTACATATTGGTTGCAAGTAGCTCCATTCTGACAAGGCATTGAAACACATTCATTGATATCCTCTTCACAACTTTTTCCGTCGAAACCATCATTACACAAACAAGTATAATCGCCAACACCATCCAAACAGGTGCCACCATTCTGACATGGATAGGAAGCGCAATCGTCAGTATTGATAGTGCAATCACGTCCTTCGTACCCTTTAGCACAAACGCATTGATATGAACCAGGAACATTGACACATGTAGCTCCATTCCGGCAAGGTGATGATAGGGCACACTCATTTATATCCTCCTCGCAATATCTGCCGGTATATCCAATACTGCATGTACACGAGAAGTCCTCATATGTGTTTGTCGGCATACATTTGGCTCCATTACGACATTGATTGGGGTGGCATGGATCCATTTGGGACTCACAATTTTGTCCAGTGAATGGTGCTTTGCAAATACATTTGTAACCATTCACTAAATCAATACAAGATCCGCGATTCATACATGGATTCTTATAACAATCATCGATATTCGTTTCACAATTAATTCCAGTATAGCCAGGAGTACAAGTGCATGTGTATGAATTTAGTCCATCTTGACAGATTCCACCGTGTTGGCATGGATTCGAACCACATTCATCGATATTTGTTTCACAGCGAGTACCACCGTAACCGGGTGGACAATGGCATATGAATTTATTAACACCATCCTCACAACTTCCGCCATGCATACATGGATTTGAAGCACACTCATCCACATCACTGAGACAACGAGCTCCATAATATCCTCGAGGACATTCACATTTGAAACCATTAATTAAATCCATACAAACACCACTATTGGCACACGGATCCGAAGCACATTCGTTAATATTTGTTTCACAGTGTGTTCCAGAGAAACCATCAATACATTTACAATCATAATGGTTTATGCCATCAATACACGTCGCTCCGTTACGACATGGATTACTGTGACATTCATTCACGTTCACTTCACAATTTTTACCCGATGTACCCAATGGACAACGACAGTTATAACCATCAATGATATCTTCGCAGTGGCCACCAAACTTACACGGATTTGATTCACATTCATTGATTTGTGTTTGACATACGTTTCCAGTATATCCGGGTGAACATTTACATGTAAAGGAATTTTCACCATCGATACAAATACCTCGATGACATGGATTAGATGCACAATCATTTATGTTAGTTTCACACGACGAGCCTAAAATCAATATTAATTTAATAATTGATAACTAAATTACAATGAATTGTAATGTCTTTACCTGAATATCCAGCAGGACATTCGCAAGTATAACCAGCGATTGCATCATGACAAATTCCTCTATTCTTACACGGTTGTGAAAAGCAATCATCAATATTTTCCTGACACCTAGTCCCAGTAAATCCAATGGCACACGAACAATGAAATCCATTAATCAAGTCAGTACAGGTTCCACCATTTAAGCAAGGATTTGCTTCACATTCATCAATATTAATTTCACATTGTAGCCCAGTGAATCCTGGCATACAAACGCATCGAAAACTGCCTGGTTCATCGAGACAACTCGCCTCATTCTGACATGGATGTGATTCACATTCATTGATATTGATCTCACAACGTGGTCCAGTGAATCCTTGTGAACAATTACAAGCAAACGATCCTGGTGTATTAACACAGATACCATTATGTTCACATGGTGATCCTTGGCTGCATTCATCTACATCTTCAGAACAGTCTGTACCCTTGTAACCTGATGCACATGAACATGTAAACGAACCGGTGATCGGACTTGTGTCACAAATAGCATCAGCATGACATGGATTCGAAGTACAGGCATCATCCAAATGACAAAGTAATCCAGTTTTGCCAGGAGCACAGCGACAATAAAAACTACCAACACCATCAACACAGGTAGCTCCGTTAAAACAAGCAGCCGCATAACAATCGTCAATGTTCTGACTACAATCCGATCCATTCCATCCATTTACACAAATACAGGAATAACCGCCGATCGTATTAGTACACGTAGCTCCATTTTGGCATACCGATGGTTGTATAGCGCACTCGTCCACATCCACTTCACAAAATGTACCAGTGTAATTCGGTGGACATTGACACCGATAAGCATTGACAGCGTCTACACATGTTCCACCATTCTGGCATAAATTTCCAGGACAATCATCAGTGTTTACCTCACAATTTTTCCCTTGAAAACCTGATAATGAAACAAAAACATAATATAAATCAAATATTCCATAAGTAATCACATTGGTCAATGAATCTAATGTTACTTAATTCTAGGAATGGGTAATGTTATATGTTCTTAATATTCTTGTTTTTCCGTCTCTTATATCTAGATGATTACACAAAAACATAAAATTCTTACATGTTGGTAAACCGAACCAAATAGTCTGTTGGTCATTTCTACACTCACCATTGGTGGTTAGTTGTTATTCATAAACTGACAACAAAATTTCCAATTTTATTAAAAAAAAAAAAAAAAAAATTTCATGAGACCCAAACTACTTATGGAGACAATTACGTAAACGACAGAATAATTATAAAATTCAACGATTAATTTGTATGAGTGCAATATTAAATATACGGTCTTTTGAAACACTCCAAAAATACAGTAAAAATATAAAATACATAAAATAATATTAAGCAAAGAAATAAAATATAAAAACCAGAAAAAATCAACGAATAAAGTATTTAAAGTGAAATGCGGTGGATATTTAGTTTTAATGAAATGAACATCAAGAGGAAAGGAAAATAAAATATCAAAGAAATCTGATCTGGCTCAGGTCTTAAAGAAATAAAAAACCTTCATAGCTGAAAATTAACTGAACAGAAAGAAAAGATATAGACGTATGTATGTATTCAAAAAATAAACCAACAACGATATAAAATAAAACAACGAGCCATCATTAAAATACTTGTTCTGAAGAAGTAATGATTTTTCTTTAGCTCTTTTATGTACCTTCCATAGTGTATAATGTTTAAACTAAGTATATTGAATATCATATGGAAAAACAACGTCAACAGTCTCTATCTGTTACAGGTAAGTTGCATATAATGTAATACCAATTTTAATAGACTAATACGATCAGTATTACCCACTGTATTCTTGTGTTTTTTATTCAAGAAAGTACACACAAATGAATATCAACTGAATTAATGTGATCTAATGGCAAATTGAATGGAATATTTAAAGGAGATCCACATACTTTTGTCTTGGTAATGTAAAGATTTCTATATAATACCATACTCATTTTTGCATTCATTGCTAGATAGCCAGATCTCTTCACTTTTTATTATTATTATTAGTATTCATAATCATGAACAGAATTCCATGATTTATAATAAATATTATGGCAAAATCACAATACTAATATCAATGGATTATGTACCAAATGTTGAAAATTATTTGCTTTTATTTCAATGTTGAATCATTTAGATGTCATTTCTCAGGAAAATTGAATCACTAACTCAGATCCATACTGACAAGTGGTTGAGGTGAAACGTCTAAAAAATCAAATTCCTATTGATAGATTCATTGATACAAAAAACCATTTCAAGTATCCATAATGTTTTCAACAATAACTCATCTTTACCAAAAGATTTCCCATTCAATGGCCTTATTTCACAGAGTTTTATTATTTTTGGTCCAGAATCACTAAATATTTTTTTTTTGTTGTTGTGTGAGATTCCAAAACGATAAAAATAAACAAAATGCATTCAAATCTAAAGTTAAATAAACGTTTTGGTTTAAATAAAATATAAATTTTATATTCAATATTGATTTTGCGGAACTTAAATCAATAGAAGATCAATATTTTTGCTTTCACCATGCAACTAAAACCACATTTCAAGTTAAAATTGAACGAAAAGTGTCAATGAAGTATTCATCTATCATTCATCAATAGTTTAGTGTTAACGTATTCTCATTGTTTCTTCTCACTCCAAAAGAAAAATATTTAATTTTTAGTGTCCGAAAGTTCATCTTCTTTAATTAAAATCGTTACCCAAAAGAAATACCCATTGAGAAAATAAAACAAATTTTTATCGTCAATGTCATAAAATTTCTGTATTACTTTATTTTGTTATTTCGTCTTTGTTGGCCACTTCATCACCGAGAGAATTAAATTAAAACAGTAAAACATTTAGAGTTATTTAATGTTGTTGAATAGTTTAATGGTCATCTAAATAAATTAACCTGGCGGCATCAATCTTCTAAATGCCAAGTAGCCATTTATAAAATGTTTTAAATGTGTGACCTGAGATATACGTTCAATGAAAATTCAAAATGTACTATGAAACGCATCAATCCATTGACGTGGTTTGCATCTAATTTAATTAACATCGATCAAATGAAAGGTAATTCATCACTCGACGCCCCTACATGGAAATTTTAATTGAAATATCATACGATTTGAAATTCAACTGTTTCAGTTTATATTTGACAAGAACTTATAAATCTTAAATCTGATTGAATATTTAAGATTGTACAATACGGTACAATAGAACACATGTAGCGATTACATTCATCCGATACGATCAATATAAGTTGTATAAGTATCCAAAGGAATTAATGTTTACCATCGTTAAGACACGAACGTCTCGTTTCCTTAATACGCGTCAAGGAATCCATAAATTGTAAGATGATACACATAACGAAAATTATTAACAAAAATTGGCCAACTGAACATCCCGTTTTAATGTAACAAAAGGAAATTGATCATTTAACATTTTGTGGACCTGTTGATTAATCAATCAGTGGCAACATACACATGAATTCATAATAACATTGAACCGTTAAATTGCAACAAAGTTACCATCATATTATGACTATACCAAACACCAAAGTTATTTCACAGGTCCAATATGTATAATACCATACAATTCTAAATTATACAAACAATAAAATTGAATTTATTATGAATAAAATGTATACTTAAAGAAAGAAATAAAAATAATAAAACAGCATATGAATCAACGCATACAAACACATTGAAAATTTTTAATCAAATATTCAATGCACATAAATGCATTTAAAATGAAACGCGATTGCATTTGATATTTTTTTTTTCTTTCAAACATTAAAAATATGTATGGAGTAAATCCAATGCCTTTATAATGTTGAACATGTTTCCAAACAACATGGCTAGTCGATGAGATTCAATGAATATAAAAAGAAAAATTGGTTTTAATACGTTAATGTTGTCTTCATATTCTTATTGGTATCGTACCAAAGTATATTTTAAAGTGGTTTTCATGTAAGCCAAAACCAAAATAAGTCTCCAAAGTATTTTCAACTCTTTTATTTATTATAATTTTGTTGCATTTACTGATGCCTCATTCCTTAGTTGGTCCCGTGTTGCATTCATAATTCTTGATTGTTTGATGGTATTCATCGTGTCCCTCACTCCATATATGCGAACATTTTCTTAAGCGTTCCAATACAAACCATACAGAGAATGAATCTTAATTCAATTGGATTTTACTACTTAACCAATGTCTTCAATTTCAATTTTGATTATGGTATTGGACGACACACGGATCTCTCTCACATCGTTAACTATTTCTTCTATGACTTCATATTGAACCGCAAAATAAATTGAAAATAAACAGAAAACGTATCCGTGTGGTTCCTATCAATATGCAATCCCATTCTCACTATGTTGTTGTGATTCTGAACGTATTAAACGAAGGAAAAAAAAAACTTTCAATGGATTTCATTTCATCGAATTGATTCAAGTATTTCTTTCTGGTATCAAACAAATGGTTTAGAAGTTTTTACCTTCTATTCCTAACGTAAAAAGAAAAAAAAATAAAAACCACCAGTTCAGTTTCATTTACAAATACACCAACTGGCATATGACCAAGTGGAATATCAAATGAACGTGAAGAAGCAATAATGATGACGATGATGATGTAGAAAGAAATGTGTATACACAAAGAGAGAAAGAGAGGATATTTCAAAGTATAAAAAAAATGGAATAAAACAAGCAAAACTTCAACATAATTTTTGAATCAGAAAAGCTAAGGCAATACATAACCATACCGAAGATCTGTGATTCGTACGAAGTTTACCCGGGAGATTCAAAAGCGCAGCCAGAAAGAACCTCACTCTGTGGCTTCACGTTATGAACATACGATGTTAAATAAAAAAAAAAAATTTATAAGCAAACCGAATGGTTAGAGGCTGCGATTCAACCGAAGCCAGGCCAGTGAAAAGTATTTCATTCTTTCCCACGGTCTCATATCTGGTCTCTGTTCAGCCATTGAAATATTATGTTTTATAATACAACACATCCCAAACACATTGAAAACAATTTTGTATTTTTTTTTTATTTTACTTTTAATAAAATACAAAATCCAATTGAATACCACTGAAACAGTTGTTCAATGTGTATTAATATAAACGAAATGGACTGCCATGAAATAAACAGTTCCAGAGAGGAAGTTTGCGACGCCGAATGCGTCTTTATAAAAATACAAGATACTTCTACTTCTATATTCATCGGGTTTAACATAGTAAATGTATCTGGTTCTATGGTCACACTCTAGGGTTCTCCTTACGATCAACTCTAACATTATGATGATAATGATTATTATTGTTGTTTAGCTGCAGTTTTACTAGAATATTTTGCGCCCCCTCGTATTAAATGCACAATAATTTTTATGTTAAAAAATGCGCGACGACATGTCTCTTCACATAATGGCATTGTATCTACATTATTATACATTAATATAGAAAATTGATATACAGAACGAGTAACTGAGAGCCTAGTAACAAATACATTTATGATCATCATCATAATATCCGTGTTTACATCAATTACAACATCGAATAATTACTGTTTTTTTTTTCTTTTTTTCATTTTCTTATGTTTTTGTATTTGATATCGATGAGTAATTAAAGTAAATGAAGTTCAAGTCACACGAATGCCACAAATCACATACCAAACGGAAGAATCACATATTTTCATTTCATAATCATTTACACGATATAATTAAACAATTTATAATTAAATCATAGCTGTTAGTTTTATGTTATACAATATGATTATAATCGTTGAACTATCACTGGTTTTTCTGGCTTTTAATATGAATATTTTGATTGAATGATGTACGAAATCTTAATAAAAATTGAATTATCAAATTAATTATTATAATTTGCCATTTCACAGACGATAATTTTACAATTGAATGATTTTTCATGGTGTAATTTGGTAACAGAGAATCGACAATAATTTCAATGCAGATCAATCAATCGATCATAAATGATTTCAATGATTAAATATTCATCTCTATTTTATATACGTATGATAATCGAATAAAAATGTTAAAAGGAATAATGTAAAATGAATTTGATTTATGAACATTACCAAACTTTAAATTTGTTGAAAAAAAAACAAGTTAGTGAATTGAGTTTTTAAAAATTTCAAAGAAATTAGAGTAATAAAATTGTTATAATTGATTGAAGATTCGTTATAAAAAAAAAACATTTAATTTACCTGGCGCTGGGTAATATAAATAAAACGGTATTTTTAACATCAAATCATTAAAAGTAAAGACAATTCCTTATTTAATATTTTATGATCATTGGTGATCTTTAAATTCATTAGAATTATCAATGATTTATCTGAAATCTCTTCTATCCAATTAATTTAATGATTAACTGATTAGAGTCTTGTCTCCGTTTCATATTGATTAAATCGGAAATGATGTCTCTAGATTTTCTTGTGGTTCCTTTCATACATTATTAGTATGATCGTTGTCAATAACATTTAATGATGGCACCAAAATTGGAACATTCAATTTGATTCATGTGACGATCTTCATTCATCAATTTACATGTCGTCCAAAAGGCAATTAATACGATTTTTTTTTGTTTCTTCAACAACATCAATTGAAACACTTAACATGTTTACCAGAATTAAAAAAAAAATACTAAAAGCTCAAAAATCCAAAAGATGTAAAAAGAGAAAATTTATGAGACATGTAATATATTAGGCACGTAAATAAGATTCCAAAAGAAAACATAATAAAGAGCTTCTTTGTTGTGGTATTTCTGTATTTTTTTTTGTAACAAAATTTTGCCATTATCTCTAATGATACTCAATCTAATTTTCATATCTTTCTACCCAAAAATAAAAATACCGACAGTCATAACAAAAAAAAAAAAATCAAAATTTCAACGATGGTGCGAAATATGGGAAACTATACGCAATATTAAAGAGAACTTTTCCATTATGTATCAATGGCCGTTGGCTAAATGGCCACACAGTTTTCTAGTTTTCGTCTGATTCAATATGAACTTGGTTAGAGATCCATCCAATTTTAGTGAACCGCGAAACCAATTAAACGTTATTCTTAAAGCAACACGGGTAATTTTATCGTTTAGCCATTTAATGGCACTGGTGAAGAGAGTTAGTTATTCGTTGAATAATGGAAAGAAATAATAAAAGAATATCAAGAGGTATTCTTTGGCTTCCAGGCAAAACGCAATACGCAATGTTATTTAAAACCACAAATCAATGCAAATTTATGTATAACACTGAATTTTCTTATCAGCTTCTTGACTTAAGCCCCAAAACATTATAATTTCAATGGCAAGTGTGGTTTAGACAACGTAACACATACAATATCGTACTTCTGTGTGTCTTTTGTATTTCTTATTCTGATGTGATACGAATATTTGTACAATGTAAAAATTCAATAAGAATTATATGCTTTTAATATCCAATAATTTGCATAATAATCAGTTTCTTATAGACGCGTTTCATTTCACTGTTTTTTTGTGTTATTCTTTCATATCAAAGGAACATTCTTTTTAGCATTTTATTTTAGAATTAGAATACAAAAACACGAAACAGTATTATTTAATCCTCTTGCGTATTTATTATGATACAAACGTTATAAGATTCAATTCCAGGTGAAACGAATAGACGGATCAGCGTCTTTATGCATACCACATTTTGACGTAGATTAGTAGTTTGGTTTATTAATAGAACGCGATTGGCATTAAAGAAAAAACATTCTTATCATTCATGTAATGGCATATAAAAATTAATTTTTTAAATACAATAAAAATGTATCACTTCATCAGAGGTTCTTATCACAATGAATACGGTTTTTAAAAAACGAAACAAATTATATGGTAGATGGATATTGAAGGCGGTTTAACATCAGTAAAATTTATCAAAAATTAATTCCAAAATAATTAGATAGATTTTCTATGTAAATTTTTATGTTTTTGTTTAACTATAATCGAAACCACTAAAATTTAATCAAAATTTTATTTACTTCTTTATATTATTGTTAATCATACCGTCACAAATTAATTTCCAATGTTATGAGCCGTAACTCTATAACATTTAAATTTGTTGTTTCTTTCCATCTTTTTATTCCTTTTTTCTTCTTCGTTAGATAGAGTCTTCCTAATCGTTTTTAGGAACGTTTACTTGCAATACATAAACTAATGAAACTAATTAATTTTATTCATATGTGAATAAAATTAGAATTAACCGAACCATTAATTTCCTTCTCAAGTTCTATTCAATTATAATATTGAAAACATAGTGACAAATGTTTCACAGTTGTTTGTTTCATTATTTTAATAAACGATGAAACGCCAACGTATCCTCTTGTATCCATAATCAATTTGTTATTGTACATTATTTTAAAATAATCTGTTGCATACATTTATGCATATAATGCAATGGAACAGAGAGTACAACATGCTCATATAACATATGAGTTAAACAATAATTCAATAATATTATAATTCATCATATAAATTATTAGCGAAATAACTCGTTTTTCATATTAAATATTTCTATGTTTTTTCTTTTTATGATTTCCATGTCAACGTTTTTACCAGCAACTAAAAGAAATAATCACCATATGTGATGAATGAATTTATAAATGTTATTAAAATTATCATAAGTTTTCTATGTTATTACCATTTATTGTACTTTAATACTTCTTTTAATGATCGCTTGGTATAACTAAGACAACACTGTTGATCTACAACAGCAACAATAATCCATAAAAAGAAGGATATTATTGTTTAATAAGGCTCATTTTAAAGACATTCTTTAAACGACTGATTGTCTTTTCTTTTTGCTCCAAAACCATTTAATACTTCAACTCACGATTATTTATGCATATTGATATTGAATTAACAGAAAAACATAAAATAAAGTGAATAACTTAAATCATTTATGTCTGCTAATGATGATCTTTTTTTTATTTGGTGTGCCTTATTATATATTTTTTTCTGTTATTCTTTCTCTTCACAAGCAAGTAAATCAATGATGATTTTGATCATCTGCCAAAAAAAAAAATATCATTTTCTTATTTTCCATATATCGAAGAATTGAAAAACCTTAAAAAGATATTCATCCGTTCTTGAATTCATGGCGGTCATGCATTAAAAAACGTTATGCGTGCGTATCACTTAAAGGAAATTGAAAGAAAAACCTGAGTCACATTGATGCCATTGATTTTGCTTGTTGCCATCATTTCTTGTATGCGTAGGATTTAAAAGAATACTTATGAATATCGTGTAAAAGAAACCTTAAAGGCCATACAGAATGATATATTTTTAAAGAATAAGAATCTCATGCATTAAATCAATAATAATTCAGTATCTTAGCAGGGCCCAATTTTTTGTTTTGTTCGTTCTTCATCAAGTTCTTATACAAAATATAATACGATATGCCCTATGTGAAACGAATCCATAACTCATCCAATAAGAAATCAATTCCCTTATAAAGACAATCACAGTATGAATTAAATAATAACGAATCGATCCAAATAGTGTAGTTACTTTGGACTGTTTACATTGTTCATCTAATGCTGTTTGATTAATTAAACGAAATCTGATTAAATCGACACATTTGAAAACAAATTAAATTCAATGTTATCAGTACTACAATATAATCGATTTTATTTGATTAATTCTGCATGAATAAACAACTTAACTGATAATTAGGATTACCAACATGCTTAATTTACATTAATAACTGAACTGTAAAACTTTGACCATTGATCGTTATTGTCAATTTCTACGTTGTTTATACCAAAAACAAAAACAATAAATAAATTCAGTGAATTACCAATTAGTGTGGAGTAAATTTTAAGTATTATGTTATACTAAATAATCATATAATGAACATTAGCACATTGAAATATAATCCATTTAATTTTTTCCTGATATGCATATGCAAATATCCGAATAATTTCATACGATTCATATCGTAACGAATTTTTAAAACATGAAACTTCTTATGTCTTATCTGATATATTTAATTCATTCAATATGCGCACTCTTTAAGCAATGAAACTTAAAAAAAAAAAAACAATAACAAAAAAGAACAATAAAGATAATGGATTATTCAAACGGAAAAATCCATACACACATACACACAAATTCGCAAAGAAAAACTCAAGAGCTTTCTGGTATTAACTACAAATACAGAAAGAAATGCTTTGATTGTAAAACATAAATCGAAATAAAATTCATGATACAATTCCTTTTTGAATTACAAATTTGCGATCAGGCGAAATGTTAATAATATAAAAATCAGAAATTGCATGAGAAAACTCTGGCCAACATAATCTAATTCGCATAGTATCACTCAATGGTATCGTATGCCAACAAAGTGATTTTGGTATTTCATTTTGCTTATGCCTTAAAATGCCCATTTTTGTACACCGAATAAGATTAACGAAAACCGAAAGAAAAATATGCACAACATATTCGCGGGTACTGTGATTTTATACACCTCAAGAGTGTTCAATCCATCGTATCTCGTTGTATTACTGTGCATTTTTTTCAATGCATTTTAACTGACATGTAATGTTGGTTAATTTTTATTATGACGCTATGGTGTTCTTTATTTTTTATAAACCACGAATAAAAACAGAGCAATAATTTACATTTCTTTTAAAACAAAACAGAAAAAACCGCGTGATTACCTGAGGGCTATCTTTGTGAACGAATACAAGAAAAACAAAATATCACACACCAAAATAAAAATCACAACAGAATTCATTTAAAATACTTTCGTATAATAGAATCACCCAATGAAAATTTTGCATAATGATCTTCCTATTCACGAAACAAGATTCACTAGTGAATTATCTAACAAATCCATTCTCTAGTCCATTCAGTTCATTCTGATTACCAATTTCATATAACAAAACAGAAAAATTACTAATAAAGAATTAAACATTTTCCAATTGATTCGCTTTCCAAATCCTAAACTAATCTTTCTATTAAATGCTTTCCATTATTTAATCTTTTAATTTTCTTATTATTACCAGTCAACTAAGGAACATATGAATCCCGAAACACAAAAGATGCTAAAAACAATGCCAATATTGAATCTTCACTCTTTACAATTTTATCATTGAATAAAATTGATGATCATATACTCTCATCGATGCATTAAATTCGATTTTGAGTATAACAAAGATACACAAAATGTAACAATATAATCATCTGTATACTAAATTAAAAATGAATGAATAAGAACGAATAAAACGATGTAATAGGAATACAATATTAAATGGTATCCACTGAAGGACTTGCTTTGTATTCATATTGATGAAGATCCTCGTGAGTAAATTGGTTTATTCAAAGCCAATGGTATCGAATACGTTGACCATAAAAATGAATTTATAATTCATCTGCTGAATACAAATAATGTAAAAGCCCCTCAAGAAATTTTCTTGCGGTTTTTTATTCACATTTTAGTTAAAGATGCTGTGTACTTGAATTGGTTGTCTGGTCTGATATATTTATGTTCAGATGCGGAATAGAAAGAAAAACCGCAATATTAAGAACGTCGTTTCAATGGATTCGATCGCAATATAATAAAGATGAAAAATCAAAGAATCAAAGGCAATCACTGATAGATTACTTTATATTGGCGGTTTTTTTTTTTATATTTTGGCATTCGCTTGTCTCTTCGATCAAAAAATTGGAAAACAATAGGAATGCAGTGAAAAACCAAATCATCCATTTTACGTTGATGAACAACAAATTACATTCGTTTATTTATTAGTTTCAGACACAAGGAATCATCTTGTCTGCTATTCATAAAGGGATTCCGACAAACGACATTTCTAAATCAATCTCTGCAAGCTAAAGACATCCACAGATCTGAAACTATACAGATTTGAGTTTGGCAATAGAAATCGTTTAACGATCGATCAGTGTTCGTTTAAATGAATCGTTTCTTTTGATCTATGGCTACCTGATATTTATGGTTTATCAATTATATGATTATCGGGTATTTTGCCAAGACAGAATTACAGTCATTTTCCAATATTAATACGTGCCAAGCAATTGAAATATCACGGGTGATTGAATGGTAACGTAATAAACTATTCGACTAAAATCCATCCAAATTGATGAAATTTCTTATATTTTGTTGAATAACTCTTCATTCATTTTACCACTGTAGATGATGTACTTTATTCGGTAAAAATCATTTAATTTTTCTTGAACTGATGCCAATAATATTTCACAGTAATTTATATTACACAGAGATCATCATCATCATTAACAATTTATGTATATACTTGATTACGTTCATTAAAATGCACACGGAATATTACCTGTCGTAATGATGTCATTATGTTTCCGAAACGTATAATTCGAATATGATTGAAAGTAATTTTGGCTTAAAGGATGAAATGTAACTGGATTAGTTGTTACTGTTGGTCACTCTACAGTTATTGACATTTCATTCCCCAATGGCACTATTTATTTATTGCGGTAATTTAGAATTGTTTTGTTCAATTGGCACAAATGTCAGTACCAATCTCTTGCCAATTGCCACATTACAAATAACATCCCAACAGATACACAAGAACTCTTGTCAATAATTGACACAATCCGTGCAGATTGGCATGTAAATTGTTTCTTTTATTTTTACAAATTACCATCATATAGTCATTGAATTATGCATCAATGAGCCGTGATTCATCAAAGATATTTCTCTTCTTTTTTTTTCACACACAACCCAATGGGGCCTTTTGTAATAGAAATTATCAAGAGCCATTTACATGATACCGTTATCAAATTTCAATGTGAAACAACAAATTGTCTTACGTGATCTTACAAAGAACCACAAAAACACAAATTAAATAAATGAAGATTAAGTTCATCTCTTTGCCGTCATTTCGGATACTCTTAAATTGTAACACGAAAATAAGTAATTACTGAATGTGAAAGCCATCAAAATCATTTTAATATTGCCGCAAAAACAGTGGCAATTTTGTTACTTGTATTATACACAATGTAACTGATTATCAACAATCGTACAAAATCACAGCACTCTAATATCAAATATAAACTTAATGATGGTAAAAAAGGTGAGACATCCAACACTTTGGCTCGTTCAAATTGATATCATTTACCTTTCCGTATTACCAATCAATATATAATTATCATAAGATACATCTGTTCCACACTATCTATTGCTGAACACGGTTTGTATTCATGCAAAAAAAAAAAGAAAAACTAAAAGTTTCAACTAAGAAACATTCAAGAAATAAGAAAATAATCGATAACAAAGCAGTTCCATTCAGCATTAACATATCAAATATCTAGTAAACATAATCGCAATATCGTTTGGCATAAAACTAATCAATGAAACTCTCTTACAGTTTAACAATCACCATAAAATTGAAGGTGCATAAAGATAAAGTTCGTTAATAGTTTCCTTCTAACAAAATATTCTCGTTAGATATTCGTTTGTTTAATAAACTGACGCTACTTTGAACACGAACCAAATAGGCTTAAGCCATAGCCAATAAACAAAACGAATTTTTTTTCCGTTAAGAATCTATACACATAATCTTATGAACCCATTCCATCTTCTATATGGATATACTAATCTAAGGTATTAAATCAAAATTAAATCTTACCTGGTGGACATTTGCATTCATAGGAGTAGTTGTTGTTTGATTCCTGACAGGTGCCCCCATTCTGGCATGGTGATGGTGAACACGGTATATATTTTGATTCACAATTTTTACCTGTGTAACCTGTATTACAGTGGCATCTGTTTTAAACCAGACAAAAGAAATAAAAAACAAAATAAAATAAAATTATTGAGAGTTAATACATCTTAGTTTATCTTAGTGGTACCTTAAATTCTAAACAAAAATCTGTGTTTTTTTTTCTGTGTGGGTTTGCAATTGAATACCAACCCCTCAGAGTGCAAAATCGATATAAGCAAACATAAAGAAATCTGTCAATTTGATAGAATGTTTTGAAAAAAAAAAGATGATTTTGCCATATGGTAAATTCATTCTTGTAGTAGAGATCAGTAATGCTCAAGTGGCCATTGTTTTGGAACTAAACAATTCGATCAGACATTTCAAATGTGTATAACTGTTTTAGTCATCACATACAATATAATGATAATAATCTTTATCCTTTGGATTAACAACTTATCAACTCAAATAAATATAGATCATTCACTTAAATTATTTCATGCATCTTTTACAACTGAAAAGAAACTTCAAATTAAAAATACAGAGAAGACTAATGGACTTCCATCAAATTGAAAGTTCATCTTAGGCAGAGGATCAATTCTCATATGTAATACACATTAATTTATACATAAATTCTGAATCATGTTCAGTGTTAATTTTAACGTTTCGCTATATAAATAATAGCATCACATACAATTTTTAGTGATTTTTATACATTCGATAAACATTATAATTATATTAATTATATGTTATGGTTTAGGAATTGGTAAATACGGTGTAACTCTTATTCATTCTTCACATTTGTTAACAATTTAGACCCAAATAATATACTGATCGTTATATTGAAGGTAATAGAGTCGCGGACTATATTACAATATTTTAATGGTTGCACACAGACAGTTTTGTTGTATTTTTCCTTCATTTTGAGTCATTACTTAACCCGTACATGGATACATTCTTTTACTCAATGGATTATGCGCCAAATAGGAAGACACAATTCTCATCCAAGATAATCTTTTACTTTTTATTTTTTAATTCGTTTACATTTTATTTCATCTTTGGCTCTCATTTGGTTTTTATATTATTATTATCGTGTAATTATCCAAAAGAAAGAAAATAAAAGATCTCGTCTCTTTGACTTCTATATACGTTCTAGTCTTTCGGTTATAAGTACATACAACCATAAAAAGAATAGGGCATCATCAACGAGAGTGGTAACACAATGTGCGGTTACCAACTGTATAATTCATTAATCGTACTTGGTATACTAAAAGGTTTTTTAATTCAACCATCATCTTACTATAAAGTCAATTTTTACAATCGATTTCAATGGCATTAATATCGACCAAAAAGCTCAATACCATTGAATTTCATACGAAAAAAAAAACACAAATTCATTTAGCTGGGCGCTTCTCAACACCCAAAAGAAAAATCTTTGTATTTTCCATTGAAATTACGATGACTTTAAAATTCCAATACATTTCTGTTCCTCTTCCATTCTACAATTGTAATGGACAAATCAAAATAGAAGAAACTCCACATATAGAAACGTTAAATAAGAATCTGTGAAGGAAAACAAGAGATTCAAAAATAAGAAAATTGATTCTCCATTAAGACACTCTTGCAAGAGAGCCATATGAATTAAAGTATTATTTTGTTAATTTTGTGTTTTTTTTTTTCATCTCTTGCACAACCCAATATAAAACTCTTCTGTGAGAGAATTTTACACAATATAATACTTCGATGGAGTCAATTGTTAAATATCAAATTGAATTGAACGGAATAATTGGTTTTCTTTTCAACCATCTTATGGATGGAGATTTGCCTTTTTTTTTGTTATTGTATACTAAATATTATCTATAAACTCTTTTTCAAATACCTTAATGAGTGTAATTCTATTGCAATTATAGTCTAAATAAAACTGATTATAGTTAAAAGTCGCCTTTAATAGCAACACTAATTTTTGTTATTATTTTTTTTCTATATAAATTCAATCATTTTATGGTGCATTAAGAAATTCTATATGTAGGTATAGTTAATATCAAATAAAACAATTGTATTCAATTGAATGTTTATTAAATTTTCTATTTAGAAGTGAATTAGGTAAATGAATTTTAAGAGAACGGCACAACTGATTATCAATGACGTTGTCAATTGAATACAATTAAATTGCATTAAAACTGGTTAATAGTACATTAGAAATTATGGCTGATAAGTGGTTAATTACGCCCCAATGGACAGTATCTAGACGTCCATCAATGCCACCAAAGCCACAAGAATAAGACGAGATACCGATAGAGTTCATTGGGTTCAAAATGCAACAAAATGCATACAGCATCTCACACACACATTCCATTTATAGCGGAATAATCCAGTAGTAAAGAGTCGTTTTAAATTTCATTTAATGGTTTTTAAATGAAAATAAAATAAAATTGAAACAAAACAGAGAAAAAAACAAAAAATACAGCAGCCCCCAAAGTAAATTTTTTTAACTGGCAGTTTAAGTGGTTTTCGCGTATGTGGAACTTCATTATCTTATTCTTAACTGAACGGTAACGTCCAACTACCACTCAATTATCAATTCAAGATTAAAAAAATATAAAAAACAATATACACTTTTCAGTTGGCTTTTAAGTATCCATTATTATTTGACTCTGGTTAGAAACAGTATTTTATATTGGAAGGGTCTTTCTACTCAGATACTGTAATTTTGTTCGCAGCATCAATAGAAGGAAACATTTAATGACCAGCACCAGCAATAACTACACCAACATAAATCTTAATTTCTTTACTTACTCGATTCTTCAAATACAAGTCGCCAGAGTTAATGTTTTACTTGTTAAGAGAGATGAATTTAAATTTAATAAGATACTTCACTTAGATCAAAGCCTAACACTGTACAAGTAAATTAATGGTACATTGCGTATATTTTGCATGAAAAAAAGGCCCCCGTGATATAGAAATTTAAAAATTCTGTAACTGATTATTCAATATTTGCTGCTGGTACAGTAAGCTGTAAATCATTCAATCAATTTGTCTTGAGATTCTACTTTAACCACCAACCAAATCCGAATTATAGTATGTTGTGTTACGTACTGCCAGCATAATATGTAAAGTTGTAACAAAACAATTTAATTTCTTATACATCGTTCTTTCTCTTTCATTTTCATTCAGCATTTGAATGGAATTGCTTAACCAGATGTGCTCACACAACATAAATTGCCAATTGTATAATTAAATTTGCAAAAAAAAAAAAATGTTTTTATTCCTCTTTCACCGTATGTATTGGATTATAATAAAACGATCACTTCAATTTGATTTGATTTCGTATTTGATATTAACCAGAAATTGCTTCTTGTAAAACTTAATCCATCCTCTTGTTCCACAATAACAACAACAATAAGGAAAACCGTGAAATGAAGTACGCGATCTTAGGGTAATCATTCTGAATGTTTTAATTATAATCTTATGCGAAAAATCAAAAACATTAAAATCATTGGTGGTTTCGAATATCGTTTGTTTAAATAAATCAAAGCTCTTTTACATTTGGTTTCTTATTTTAATTGATGATGCACAAGTTCATCGCGATTCACTAAATGATTCTGTAACTAAACAAAAATAATTATCGTGTCCTTTGGCATTCACAGTAAAACAAAATCATTTACAAGTGAAAATTATTCAATGCACCCGCTGTTTTATTGAACAACAATTTTGTTTTTTTAATTTTTTGACTTTGACTTTAACTCAACTGGACCAAACAGACTCTCAGTGATTACCTCTGTATACATTTCTCAGTTTTTGTATCTTCAATTTTGGAATTCCACGTTTTTCTCATCTTTTCGATTGCATTCAATTCAAATCAAAGAAGCTCCAAGTTTTTTTCTTATTTTCAAAATTTTCAAGATCAAGATAATTTTGTGGTACGGAAAACCAATTGGAGTTTCATTTCAAAACCAAAAAAAAAAAATAAAACTTCAACCAAGATAATAAACCAAACAGAATCAAGAATACACAATGAAAACTAATTCTTTTTGTACAATGATCAGTTGGGGAACATCTTTCATTGAATTTTTATGTTTATGATGAAGCATTAAAACACGATGGCTAAGAAAAAATTGATCATTTTTGGTTGTTAGCATGTGTAATCGATTGGACTTTCTTTCTGTCTGACATCGTATTTTATTTATTTCGCCAAATGTTGGAATTATAAGAGTTTAATGAAAATCTCTTAGCCCAGATCAAAATAAGCCATTGCATTCAGAATGTTACAGAAATAACGTTAGAGAGACAGAGTCTCTAAGGTTATACAGTCATTCACCATATTGGTAGGCTTGAGAATAATTCAATGTGAAGTATTTGTTCAAATTCCAATTGCTTCGATTATATCGATTTTACATTTTCTTTGATTTTCTTTAAATTTACTTAGTGAATACTAACACTGAAATTCATACTTAAAGATGAACCATATATTCGACACACGTTCTTCTTGTTATACAAAAGAGATCGGCCTCACCAACCAACAAACATTATCAAGTAGGAATAACAAAACCAAGAATATAAGAATTTTAATATTTTTGTTTTGTAACTAAGAATCCCGACCAATATCAACTTAGAGCTTAGAGTTAATATTTAAAAAACAAAGAAGATTTAAGAAGGTGAAATAAAGTAGTAATTTTATGTATTTGTTGTACATTGTAATTCTTAATCACTGGTCTAATGATCATCAGCTAAGTTAAAGTGTGCTGTCGATAGATCGATTCCTTGAACTATACAAAATATGTACGTAATCTAGAGGAATTGAACTATACAACCTTCGTATCCAACTGTTTGATATTCGAAGTAATCATCAAGTGTTTGTACAACATCATGATTCCGTATCAATTCTCAAGACTAGAAGTTATAAGAATATCGATATTGAATAACAGGAACTTAACAACTAACTGAGATCAAACGGTTGGAGCGGATTCAGTTCAAAGGAACCCATCATTTACATTTCTCCAATGGGGTACACAGTGATAGAAATTATTTAAATACAATACAATGGGAACTGAACATAAACAGCAGTTAAAAGGTCTTAAGGGAATTACGAGTGACTCCCAAATCATTCATTTATAATGATATTTAACGAATAAACAATCAATAGCTTACATAAGAAGGCGTCATCTATACCAAAGGAATATGGTACATAATGAATGAATCACATTAAAACTAAATTCCCAATAACATGGAATCATTACACATCTCAGGCTAGAGCAATTCCTATTGTTGTTGTTGGATCAAACTACTTAAATGGCCAAGTTAGATATGAAATTAGCATGTCATTACGAAGTGATCGTAAACCAATATATTCAATGCTTTTAGATAAAAAGTGTAAACCATAAATTGATCTCTTTAATGAAATTAACATGAAAACTGTGTGCTAAAAATATCCATCTGTATGTAATTCACTTAACAATGGCAATAATTTTAATAAAACAGTTGAAACAATAAACGCCTTTTTATTGTTGGTGCGAATTTGTGATTTCATTGACACTCAGTTATAGAAGAAAATGACGAATAAAATTAACAGAGTTTAATTTAATCGTCCATCCGTTCAAGATATTAACAGGTAAACAAGAAGTTATGTATTCAATGTGTTTGAATTCTATTTTTTTCTCTTTCTTTCATTTTGTTTAAGTCACATTGCTTTAAATGTTTTTTATTACAAGATTTGTAGGTGCGGCACCACTGATTACAAATATATTTCTTTTCGCTTAACAATCAGAGTGTATTTTAAACCACTTTAAACCAGCCATATTAAAACTGATTATTGTACGGACATTAACAGTTTTTATTTATTTAAATGCAATTTAATTTTAATATGATTCCTTTAACTTATACCTAGAATGGAATCACATAAACTCTCTTAATTAATTAAAAATTGATTTCGCTGTATGATTTTTTGTTTTTTAATTCAATTGTTTTTTATGGCAAAATTTTGTTAGTGCATTTAACGAATGCAATTTCATTACGAATTATTTATTGAAAAATTATTATTCGAGTTAAAGGACCAACAACATTAAATCGTTAAACGAAATTGAAATAAAAATGAAATTTAAAAAAACATTACCAATTCATACAAATGCCATAACTTGGTGTTATTATACAACTAACATCGTACGTTATTAAATGTTTTGGTTTATCACTAAAACCAGAAGTCTTTAAAAAAACCGATTTCACGTAATATTTTTAGTTAATTTCAACAAGAATATTTTCTTTTCACATTCTTAATATTTTCTTATATTTCATTTACCAATGTTGTGTTCAACATTAGAGAACGAATTACGTACTGCAAAATGAACGAAATGAAAACCAGAAGGATTTTCATTCGAGATATACAAGAGATATTATTATGGCCAATGCTCGCATTACAATTCAACAATAATTTTCATTTGAAATAATAAAAATAACGTAAAATGCCTTAATGTAATATAATGTCGCATATATAACATAAAACGATGTTGAGAATTTTTCAAATATTAACAATATTTAAGCTTTTCTGTCATTATACAACAGAAGCAATATGAAAAATTTGTCTGCCGTATAAAATAAAAATGAAAATGTGAACGAACTAAGAAAGTATGCTAAAACAGAGTCAACCAACAAACATTATTAAATGCCGGCCTTTATACGTTTACTGTTGATGGGAAAAACATTATATTAATCATAATGTTTATATGCTAAAAAGAATTACTTAACAATGACACAACGTTACACGCGTTCTTCTTACTTCGTTACTAGTTAACTATAGTAACCAGCTAAAAGAAATTATTAAAAAAGCCACTCAAAAATTTAATGAATATGATGGTTGATTACACTCACATTTTTCTTCTTATAAATTCTTCTAAACGATATTCGTCTTTTACCAACCAAAGAATTTACAATAACATTTCATTATTGATTTTTATTTTAAAAAGATTTCATATTGATAATTTTCTGATCAATTTAAGAAAATAAATGTTTAATTGATTTCATATTAACTAAAGAGGCAAAACGGTATTTTAGAATCTTCATTGGCTGATTATAACGTGGAAAATTTCATAATTGCGTATTTCTTTATAAAAAAAAATAACTAGTTGCTTATAGACAACTGCACTCTGGCATATTTACATGATTTTCATTAAAGAAAAATAAAATATTTTGTTATGAATAAACTAAGAAACGTTACTCACTGATATGATCCATGTGTATTCCTACAAAATCCATCGTGTTTACATGGATTTGCCATACATTCATCTACATCATCTGCACAGTTTGGTCCTTTGAATCCAATCGGACATTCACATTTATATTTCTCATTGCCCATTGAAATGCATTTACCGCCATTGGAGCATGGCGATGAAGCACATGGATTCGGTGTTTCACAATGAATACCTAGATAATTCAACAAACAATTAATAGTTAATTAAAATTGATTATTTAAGCATTATGGATCTTACCTGTATATCCAGGTGCACATTCACATGTGAATTCATTCAAAGTCTTAAGTTTACAATTACCACCGTTTTGGCATGGATCCGTGTCACAAATACTTTTATCGCGTATTTCACAAAGGGATGCTGAGAAACCAACTGGACATTGACAACTTAACCGTGGTACACCGGACGTAAAGGTAACATGGCAAGTGCCACCGTTCCGACATCGTTGCACTGGATTACCTGATCCCGAATAACATGGATTCGGATGTTCACAAAATTCTCCCACATATTTCGATGGACATCTGTAATAAAAATTAAATTATTTGAATAAAATTAATAAATATTTTCATGATTCAATATATAATTAATATTCTCTACTGGATTTTTCTATTTTTCTCAAGATCATTTTTAGTTGAAAATTGATACAATCATTTCACTGGACATCAAGCAAAAGTTCATCAACATCATAAGATTGTTTTGCGGTTTTTAAGAAATTCAGCTGCATTCAAAACATAAAATTCTTAACACTAATATGGACATCAACAAATTTTTTTAAAATAAAAATCTCATCTCACAATGAATTTCAATCAGTTTGTATCTCATTTTTTTGCGGTTTGAATTATTTTTTCCTTAATAAAAGCAAAACCACAACAGAAACTGTAATGTGTTGAAAGTTCATTGAATTTCAAACGAATGGCAAAAATAAAAATCCACTTTAATATGGAAAAATTGTAAAAGAAATTCAACAGTTGTACAAGAAAATAAAAAAAAAAAAAAGTGATTTTATTTATAAAAGAAAAATGTACAGAATTGTATCGGTTTGTAAGACGGGCCCAGACAAGAAGAAAATCTTATTTTATAAGTTTTTTATTTTTATTTGTTTCTTTAAAAGAAAACTCGTTTTTGGTCTAAAGTCGCACAGAGTTGCATTTCCATTGCAAGTGGGGGCCTCCGTGAGAAATTTTAATCTAAAATATAAAATAATAATTCTTCTCGTAAACGAGTAATACATTACAACACCGTAACCTGCATATTGCATTTTACACCATTTGAATTTATAACAAACAATATTTGCTTCAAATAACAGAAATAAAAATAATTTCTGTTTCTCTCTCTATCTCGGTTTTTGTATATTTTCCATATAAAAATTATTAATTTTAAAATTCCATTAGGAATACATCACACAACTGTGATGTTATGAAGATTAAGTGTGAATAATTGGGATGCATAACAGATGCGTTATCTCCGCCAACGCATCCCTAGCAATTCTTATGTCAATTTAAATATCGTTTTTACCATGAAATCTCGAAGGATTCAAACGGTTCTTCATCACTATTATGTTGCTGATTGACTTTAACGATACGCTAGTAAACAAATTATTTCAAATTTGGTATTTGGCTTCTGTATTCACACACCGTTATAACACCAAATAAAATATTATAAAATCCTTTAACATATTCAAAACATACTTATAAAATTCTTGTTCACTTTATCAACATAATATGAATATAATAATTCCTATGAGAAAAATCTATGCAACATCATCAAATTATAAAAATTACCGATCAGGCTGCTGATTCAGTATTTTTATGATTTAAATATGTGCAACACGTGAGAAAAATTAACCGTATTCGCTGGTATAAACAATATGACATAGATTCAATGTGGCACATCGGAACCCTTTTTTTTTGTAATTTAATTCAACGATATGTAACATTATGGAGAATTTAAATTAATTACATGCATTAAAGACAGAAAAATGTAGTCAACAACAAGTAACACAAAATAATAATAAAACCACTGAATTTCTCAAATGTGGTACAATTCGGATCACACACTTGCTACTTCAATATCATCATCACAAAAAGACGATTCGATATTTAATTTTTTTTTTTTCTGTATCTTAATTCATGGGAGAAAGACAATTTATTAAATGTACAAACACATTGGTACATCAAATTCATCATTATGTTTTCACATTTAATTAAGTATTTTTTTTTGGTTAAGCAAAAATCAATGTATTTCTTAGACGATAAATCGATTGAAAGAAAAAAATGGAAATTATCATATTCCTCAGATCCATTAATTAACCAAATATTAAATAAATCTTATACAAATCTTCAAAAAAAAAAGAAGAAAAAAAAATACATTAAAATTAAAATCTCTACATAGTAATTTGCATCCGTGATCAATTAAATCTGCCAAACATAGTTGATATAATAACGATGATTTTTATTTGGTGATCTCTCCCATATCGTTCATTTATTATATTTCATATGAATTCAATCTTCTATTAAATCGATATGCCGGAAAAGTGGACAATTAAATGAAATAACATGGCATACGGGTTACACAAAATACCTGTAATAACTAATGACTAATGAGCATCAGATTATATCGGATATCTGAAGATCAACGTTGAAAAAATTGAGTTTAAATTTGAAATAACATAAAACTACCATCATAAATCAGCGTATAATAAACAGCAGTGTGTAACACTTCAATACTTGAGATGGACCCAAAAGAAAAGTAGCTTTATGTTTTCGGCACATTCTTCTTTATGTATCAAACCATTAGAGGTGGTTTCACCACCACACCCCCCGCACCAAAAGACGACTCAACTTAAACTTAAAATCATCATCACTTAATAATTTTCAATCCAATTGATTTTCTTTTGCGATTCAAATTTCTATCGAGCTTTTTCGTTGTTTTTTTTGTTTTTAAGAAAATTAAATTTATGAAATTCGTGATGCCACTTCTTTTGATGTCCGTACAATAACAACACAAAATTCATAAAAACTGATCAAGTAAAGAAATAAAAAACAATAACAATGTTGGAGCATAACAAGTAGTTTTGTTAATAACTAAATTTCATGTTGTACCATCTCTCTATGGCAAATATACTTATTTATTCTCATTTTAAATAAGAAAATAAAAAGAAGCATTGCGTTTTGTTTCATTCAAAATAATACATTAAACTAAACAACATTTCAATTTCAGGTCTTCTTCAAGTGAAATTATTTCCCACAATCGCGTGTCTTATTAGACATTAACACTTCTTTTTATTTGATATTATTCCAAATTTTATACAAGAAAAACTAAAATTTCTTAGTAACAATGTAACTTATTCTGTTAAATTATTATAAAAGAAAATCTTTCGAAAACGAAAAGATTGACTCTCAATTATGAATAATGCAAACGAATTTTATGTAATTATATTTTTGCGCCTCTTAGTTGAAACAGAAAGTAATGAAGAGTACACAATATAGATATGAATTCAATAAAAGATAAAAAAATAATATTAATACAATTACATTGTAATTGGTCCGTTAGGTAATGAGTAATTGAAATATGACCAAATAATAGTTAATTGAAAATATTTAATCAAGGGTACAAAATATTAATTAGTCTCAACAGGTGGATGCTTCAAAAAGATAATTTTTGCAAAAAATATTAAATAAGAAAACACTTAAAATTGAGGCTCAACGTACCACTAATATCATTTTTAATGAATTCACTAATTTACTAGAAGAAACAGGTGGTGTTGGCTCTTATGAATATTATTTTTTTATTTATTTTTTGTCTTATCTGTTTTTATTTCTTCAAGTCCGTATTAAAACATTAATAAATCAAAGTATTGTATCAAATTTCTCAATATATAATATTAATTCTATGTGATAGAAAACAACATATTAGTAAGAAAGATCAATTAATTAGCAACGAATTAATTTATATCGAATAAATAACAATAACAACAACATGAAAATAAACAAACCAATTTTAAAATAACACAAAGTTGGTCATAATTATTTTGTGTTATGTCGAACACTCTCTCACAGGTGGATATAATGAGTTACCTATTATTATTTGTTTTTTTTTTCTTTAATTTTGTATTAAACAGTTATATGTTATATATTAAGTCAAAATACGAATTTGGTTTGTATTCAATAAAATACAAAATATTCAAACACCCATAGCTTAATAGAGAAAAATATATATTGATTGAATGCACTAATTAATTTATTAATACCCGCATCATTAGGATGCTGTGGCAACAAGTTTATTATAATGATGACAAGGTGACGTACCAAAAGAATAAACAAAAAATTGTATAAATGTTATAAGATAACCTGATCTCTTCCATAATAATATTATTTTCAAAATAAAATCTATCGATTTTAAATGACTAAATTGACGTTTAACAGTATGAACTTAAATGATACCTCATACCGGTTCACTTCTATTTTAAATTATCAACACACATGTATTAATTATATTTGAATAAATTAGAATAGAAATGCAATATTAGTGAATTTGTTCACAGGAAAATTATTTAAAATTCAAAATGATTGACTTTTATCTCACGACAATATCAAGTGACACAATATTAGATGAGTTACTGAAATCAGATATAATAAACAAAACCAAATGTGGTACTTTGAAATACTTAAATATGATTTTCTCATCAAAATCATAGTTTACAATTAAATAAACATAAATCTCTTTATACTGGAACTCATAATTATGTGAATTCATTGATTTTTCCTTAACATTTTTCGGTAATATCATAACATATTTGATATTAAACTAAATTATATTATTAATTATAAATATTCATTATTACCTCTTTTATTTGAAATTTCATCTTCATAATAATAAAAAAAAAAAAAAAACTAAAACCAAATGATGAAAGTATACCGCGTGTGATCCGTTACACATTTAAATGTGAGATACAGTATGGATTAATTAGAAAAAAACTAATGACGCAGACAGATTTATATTGTATTAAAATATTATGGAATTATTATGAATTTATTTATATATGACGGATTATATGAAAAACCGATGAGAACCATTTCATTTCTTTATTTATTTATGCTTCATTTTCATGCCGAGTCTATAAAAATGATGTAAACAATTCATTCTGTTTTATTCATACG
Organism: Coboldia fuscipes; assembly: GCA_001014335.1. Taxonomy (NCBI): domain Eukaryota; kingdom Metazoa; phylum Arthropoda; class Insecta; order Diptera; family Scatopsidae; genus Coboldia; species Coboldia fuscipes. Next base: position 158,864 of record JXOR01000040.1, read on the forward strand.
AATATACATAATATTTGGAATAAAACTTTTGTTATACTTAAAATATAAAATGTAAATATCCTTTAGGATTCAAACACCCGAATCAATGTGAAACAATTCAGCAGCTACTTCAATAAGAACGCCATCATCATCATCATCAGCATTATATAAACTGTTGAAATATTTATTCATAATAATTATGTTTACAATAAACGAACTGATTATTGTTTAAATAAAACCCACAGAAATGGAATAAACTATTCCAGTTCATAAAAATTATAGAATTCTCTCATAAATAATATTGAATCCAGTCAATCGTTATAAAAGAGATACAATGTACAAAGTAACAACACTTTATTATTCATAACACTATAAATCCCATTCTTTTTATTTCTTATTTCAATCAATTGAAAATTGTATGTTAAAGTCTTTGGAAATAATTTAATGATTTTCATAGAAATCAACTGAAATGCATTTAAATTGCATTTGATTTTATACCGTTTAATAATCGTTTCCTCCCTATAATTATAATAACATACATTTACAGAGCCTTGACTTCATAATACGATCTAAAAATGTTAACATGTTACCACCATTGAAGGCCATTTTAATCGTTTTAACTAAAAGGAATATTATTTAGTATTCAAATCAGTTATATTAAGGATGTCATCAAAATGATTTTTATTTATAGTTAAAGCATTTAAATTTAATGTTCTTTGAAAGTCATAGATAAACATTAACATTATACCGTTCGTATCTGATGGATTTTAGACTGTATTTTTTTTATTTGATTTATAATCCAGTTAAACACAATCGTATGAAGTTACATTTGTTTTTATTATTTCTCTTTAACATACTCATAGGTTTTGTTAGCTTACAAAGCACACAGCCTCAAGATTGATTAATAAACGTTAAAACTTTATATGGTACAGAATAAACGGTTGCCATTACACAGTTCAACTATTATTTAAAATCAAAATATAATATTGAATCAATAATATGCAAGAATACAGTGAATCGTTGGATTTCTATATTTAACTACTGTGCTTTTATAAGTAATGTGGTCATGTTTCATTTAAAAGTAAACTGTTCGAACAAAAGATTTCTGAAATCATTTGATGACAAAACAAATATCGGCATTAATTAAGTACCAAAAAATTTATTTTTGGTTTATAAAGTCAACAGTTTTGTTCACCTGTTGTCATAAAAGAAATACGAAAATTAACTTCTACGAATAGATGCCAATAAGTCTTGAGGTCTTATACATTCTGTTTAACCACTAATTGTACCCCATTTATTAACTCTATTGTCCATAATTTTAATGTTCACCAATAGTAATGTCTAATGCTAACTCTCTGCAACTTAACATTGATGATGAGTTTCACAATTATCCGCATCATCAATGTTTGAACCGTTAAATAATGGCATCATGTCATTACGAATTTTTTTACACAAACTTTTATAATTTTTATTTAAATCCTAAGTATGGTATCAACGAGATAATATAGCCAGAAGCTAAAGAGACGCTGAAAGTATTTTGTTTTATATTTTCTTGTTGATGATTGATCAAGAAATTATTTTTAGTAATTTACTTTCTACTTTATTTTTCCACACATAAAAAAAAAAATAATCAGGTAAGAAAGCGCACCGAAAGGTAGTTGATTAAATCGATCCATTCACCTCGGGTCAACCTCTGCGTTCAATATTGTCAGTTGAACAAAAAAAAATTGTTAAAACGTCGGGTTCGTCTCTTATGTGATCATTGAAATTTTTCGTTTTAAACATTTTCCTTCTGTGTCACAGTGAAATACAAAATCAACTCTAATTATTTAATCTCGTTATTAACTGCTACTTCAATGTGATTTTCTATTGCAAATTAATAAAATGTTACAACAGACAAGTATATAAATTGAATTAACCAATATAGAGATTTTTGTTAGTTTATACTCTCATGATAAACTAAATTAAATTTTGATATGTTGCAATATAGTAATGCACAAACTGTTCCATTATTTCAATTTAAACGATCCAATTTAATGTTTCAATTTATATAAAAGTGTTTTTTCTCAGTTTTGTTTTTTTGCTTTTAAAAAATTATAATAAACGGTTATATGAGAGATTGGCTAGAAAATACATATAGTTAGGATGCGAAATGGATTCATTTATGTTGTTAGTTAACGATTATGAGCGAGAATAGCTTTCAAATTAGACTTTTATGAAGTTGAATGGCAAAAATACAACGAAAAAAAAATAATAATAAAAGATACAAAACTTGGCAGATAAACATAAAACAGATCGTGTCAATTAAATTTTTTATTTGCCATTCATACAACACACTTCTATCTCGCGATCACGACGAACTATAACATTGTAATAAGAACTAAAATTTATAATAAAAATGAAATGTAACATATTATAGTTTGCCTATCTAATCGTAATTTGTTTTCAAAATAAACAACAAAATCTTTTTTAATTACATTGATTTTCATCCCAAAAGAAAACAGAAAAAAAAAACAGCTCATTGGTCATTATACAGCCGTAAGTCTTTTAATTTAACAAAATTAAAAGAAAAAATCCATTCAACAGGTACACAGAATCAAAGTTAAATGTTAAATGAAAAAAAAAATGTCTCAATGGATGACCGCTCTTCGTACATATTTTTGGACAACAATTTTAGGCTTCGATAACATAAGAATAACATATAGTCAAGGTGCGATGATTATCAATTCAATAAATCCTTTTAAATGTAAATTTTATGTTACTGAAACATCTTTAATCTACCACCAATCTTGGATACTATTATTTTTTTGTTTCCAATATTCTTCTTAATATTCTGATTGTTTAAATTCTCTCTCTGTGTATTTAGATAATTTTCTTGTCGATCTTCAATCTACTTCAGTTAACCGTCGTGAGTCAAAATGTAATCGAGAACAATGCGGTCACAAGTCAAAATAATTCTAAAATCTGTTTTGTTTTTATTTAATTCATTCTCTGTATTATTTTTTTTTTATTTCATCAATTGTAATGGTCATGTTGAATCACAGAATCCAAGAATACCAAGATATTCTAAAGAAACGATCAATCGTCATCTTAAGAACAAACGGAATGAAATAAATAAAAAAAAATGTAACTAACCAAGGAAAACAAAAAAAAAAACGAACAGATATTAAAATAAAAAGAGAAATGAAATTCAAGTGATCAAAATGTCGAAATAGTGGAAATCAAATAAAATAGATGAGAACATTCAAAGAATCATCTATCTCCACTTATTATTCATGGCATATGAATCTTCATATTATTCGTCTAGGTCGTTGGTCTAAGATACAGAGACCTACTGCTAGCCGTGTTATATTCAATGTTAATACTAAGATGTGTATTGCCCATCGACAGTCATCATAATTTTCTACTCTTACTGAAGGAAACAAACATTAATCAGTCGCACCTCTTTGGCTCTCCAATTCATTACTACACAATTTTTTTGTTTCTTTCTTTCCTATCTTTTTTCTTTTTAATTTCTATTCATTCCATTCGTTTGTATTATAAATCAATGAATGTATCATTATTTTATTCCTTTAAATGCCACCAGATGCGTTTGGTGGGCGCTCGTTACCTCACTTTGATTACATACTGTTTCTTTTATTGCTTCCAATACAGTTGAATAAGCATTGATCGATCTTCCATTATAGTTCAACATGTAAACTATAATCGGAATAATCCCCATACACCTCATAAACATTAGTAATAGTGATGTCTATTAAAGCGGAACTGAATACCATCAGTTCAATTCAATTAATAATCGAATTGTAACACAAAAATTGAAATTTTCAATTAAATATAAATCTATCGTTTCAACATTTCTATTTGACGATTGATTTTTGCTTCCCATCTTTAAAAATTCTCATTCAACAATTGCATTCGATGTATTACAAAGAGTACACACTGAGGTTGAATTAAACCAAAAATGACGGCGTACATCTAAAGGATTCTCAATCCATTGGATACCAATTTCTGATTTTATTTTCTCATAATAATTATTCTGTCTGAGTGCCCAAACTTCTTTTCGTTTTTTTTTTTCTTTTACGAGTTAAAAACAATTTAATGTATTACAATCACATTTCTGTACAATATAAAATCCATCACATTCAAAACTAAGAAGATTAATCGGATGAAGGAAAAAAGGAAAGTAAAAATGTATTTAAGGAATTTTAATAGAAACAAGTCCAATTAGAGTTTTGGTATAATTAATTCAAAGAATTCAAATATGCCAAAACGAATTGATCCAATAAAAATAACCAAACGATGAATTCCATGATTTACCTAACCGTACCACACAATGAGAGAGAGAAAGGGAATGGAAAACATATTAATTGTGAGATGAAAATGAAATGAAAATCAAATTAAATACTAAAAGGAATTAGATTGGATAAAGTTCAAAATCGATTATTGAATTGGTTGTCTTCTTGTGATGGTAACAGTGTGATCTCATGAAAACATAACGTTTAATGTTATTCAACGAATGACGTATAGTTGGCTGTCGCATTAACATAATGTCAATCGCCTAAACTGTATTACTACTAAATCAATTCGGATTAAAACAATAATTATGTTACGGCGACAAACCGTTTTTTCTTATAATTATATGTTTTTGCTTGTCTCTTGTTAAATACATTATTGATTAAAATTATGATGTTGTTTGACGGCTTCAGATTCAGGTTGGTTTAATGATGATTGTTGATGTAATTTTTATGTTAGTTAACAATAATTATTTAAATTTTAATTCGGCAAATGTACAAAAAGACGCGACTTGCGTTAGAAATAATAGAGAAAGAAAAATTAAAAAAATTATGGTTAGAATTGAATTAATAATGAATATGGAATCAATGTTGTTTTCATGATGTTATGCGGCTATAGTTATGCTACTTTGAAAGAATGTTAGGCTGGATAAACCCAGACACTTAGTAGAGTATTTATTCATTTAAATGTATGGGAAACAGATATCGTGTTCGCGCTTAGACCCCATAATTATATGCTGTACAACGTACGCGATCATACCAATTTAACTCGAATGGGTTTTCTTTAACTCTTTTTACTTTATACTTTTTTTAGTAAAAGATTGTATTTTCGGTAATGGATCAGAATCATAATAGCATGTGTGATTTCATAAGTATTCAAACAGTTTTCCATAATAAATTTTTGGATTTTTATGTCTGTTTGTGGTCGCTTTCGGTTATAACATTTTTTTTTCTTGTATATTTTTGGACGAATTAGATTTCTGCGAATTGAAAACAATCATAATGTTTAGCATCAATTTGAAATCATTTATAATATTACTAAATGGACCGGGCATTTCTCATAATATTAAAACATGAACAACATAAACATGAAACATTCATAACGAATAAAATTAATATTTCTTCTATTGTTTCTTCTTTCAAATTATTTTTGTTCATACAAACAAAAATTCATATAAAGGAAAACCACCATTATAATGAAAATTAAGATACGAATCTTAAATGATTACGAAGCAAAACAGAGCAACTATTTAAAATATGGTCTTAGTAGTTCCACAAAACCACCTTCTACCGTGTATAATTTTCTTTCTCTTTCAATGAGTTGATTCACTCTTTCATTGTGTGTTATCGGTTAAATATAAAACTAATGAATATTGGTACATGATGGTATGAACCACTGAAAACACACAGTGTGGTGTGGCATTAGCCTAAACTAAAAATCATCAAAACGAAAAGATACATGTGGATACCAATAAAGACCCATATGCGATTCATAATAACTCATTTGAATAATTCCACCATAAAATGGCATCATATGCAAAATAATATTCTTTAAGTCTTTTGGTGTTTCGTTATGAATTTTGATTAAGAAAAGAATACCTTCATTGATTTTGTATCTCTTTGGCACAACAAACATTTTTCTTCGTTATACAAAATCTTAGCTCCTTTACTGCTATATTGTGTGACACTGTCTCATTTGCTTTACATGAAAAATGAAAATAAAATAACCGATAATAAAACTATCACGGATTTCCATTGTCCAAGAGACACTGACCATTATTGAATAACGTTCTCAGTTTCATACAGACCATCATCATCATCATCAGTATTTCAACTTTGTACAGATTTTATTTTTAGTTTCGACAGAAAAACAATAATCACGATTAATATTAAATCATAAACGGAATTATAACTTTTTATGTGGTTTAAAGTATTAACAATAACATTTAATACACCGACGAATAAGAAATAAGAAAAATTTGTATAATTTTATTATTTATTTGAGTCATTTGATCTGATAACTGAATTAATTATATGAAAACATTTTATGACATACACTAGGTTGGACTCCCCAAATAAACTGGCACAGTGGGGAAGCCAAAACTGGTTGACATCTCTCAACCAATACCCATTAGTTTGACCATTGAATCATTTCCCATTTTCGTAATTTATTGCACACAAATTTTATATGAACCTGAAGTTCAACGATTATTATTTAATTCATCAATCCTGCGGTGTTTGCAAACAATTAAAAGAACAGGTAAAAGGAACCGTACAAATTTATAGATTATTGAAACAAGAATATTCATAAGAGAATTTTTATAATTAATATGTAGTCGAATTAAATTTTATGTGATATCGATCAAATGCAATATAAAGAACTATACAATATGATAGGAAACAATCATGTGGGATCAATAAAATGTGAATTTTTCCATAAAATCCTTGAATGAATCGCAAAAATTTAAAATTCATTTTGATCTCAATACATAAAACAGAGAAAAAAAAATCTCTTCTTTGTACCACAGGTAAATCAAATTCTATACCTTTAAGCAAATATCAAAATGATTCATAACTCATATTTCGCTCATAGCAAATTACATTCCGATTGCGTGTGTGGGATACTTGAGAGCACGTTTTATTCACATTAAAAAGTTAAAAAACAAAATTAGTTTTACTATGCCAAACTATATTTTCCTTTCCATACCTATTAATGTGAAGTACCATACAGACAACAGAAAGTAATAAAAACATTAACTTAACATTGATATTTATCTATGTGGAAATGTATGATGTATTTCATTAAAATACAAATTATTAAAACATTGAAAATAGACAGAAAGAAATAACAAATCTTTATGAATTCAATATATTTGATATTAGATATTAATTCTATGAAATATTGTTAATTTCCATACTACATTTATTTCAAATATAATTTACATTTTGGTACGCATCATGTTTAACATTTCATTGTATAAAATAAAACCGTGGTGGTGATTTCATTCAATGTATCTATATCTTTCATTTGTTATATCAAAATGAAAAAAAAAGCTTAAACGATCAAGATTTATATTATATTTATTGGTAATAATCGAATAAAATGAATACAAGCGGTTATTATTAATTTGTAGAAATAAAACTGAATGCAAAAAAGTATACAAACTCTTCATATCTATGAAAAGAAATGCATTTCGTTCCGTGATTATGAGTAACAAGTCTCTTCTTTTCTTTCATTTACAATGAAATAATGTAACATACAAATCGAATGGTAATGTTTCTTTCTATGCCCACGTAATTTGTCTTTTCATTTATTTAATTCTCAATATCTCTCTTTATACCTTAGTATTTTCATTTCAATATTTTTTTTTATTGATCATTTCAATTCCACAATATTGTATTCAATGTTTTGCATCTTATGCACATGACCGTTTCTCGCTAATTTATTTTCATACATTAAGAAAATTAATATTTTCACCAAAAGCACTGATCAACAAAAGATGCTAAAAGCACAAGAATTGAGTGAAAGATAATAATAATGTTCTTTTCATACAGAATTGTACATATTATATTTACCAATTATACATAATCGGATTTCTTTTCTTTCTATAACAAAACAAAACCACTCTATGGCCTATTGAATTAAAATCTATACAATTTAAATGAAGTTTTTCTTATTTGGTTTTTATAAGATTTTTCATCACACCGTATAAATAATTGTTCTTATTTCATAATAAAATCTTTAGTGAAACGCGAATTATATTCAACGGGCAATGTCTTTAAAATTATAATGAAGAATGACGTTCAAAAAATTACTATCTATTTGGACGTTAAAACTTAATTTTTATTCTACAATAACATTTCCATTCTCCCGATTTATAAAAACCCAGGTGAGTATACCGTTCATATTGAAAACAAACCACAAGAAATGCCGTTAAAGGTCCACACAAAATGTATATTGGGAACTTCATCTATTCCTCTCTATGGATACGAATCAGCCAGATGATATGAAATATTATTTTGATATTCAAACAAATAATATATAAACCAGCATATTTCTTATAGAACAAAATTAAAACATATTTTTCATAAAAATCATATCCGGCAATACCTTTTCGAAATACGATTCTACAACGATATTCAGTTCATACTTAAGTCTCAGAAAAATAACAAATAAAAATTGCTGTAAGCCATGTTTTTAATCTTTTTAGAGCCTGATGCCAATATTAAACAGTATAAGACACGTAGAATGTAGAATGTTGTATACAGCAAAAATAAAATTCTTCATCTTAAAAGATTCTTTTGGTTCAACAACAACTTAAAAATGAGAAGAAAAATGATGCTGGTGATGGCAATCACCAACATCATCAACACAAAATCAAAACCTGCCGAGAGTATTAAATGCAAGAAGCTGAACTAGAATCTTTTTTTTTAAATATAAAATCCATTTGTTACCCAGCCGAGTTACACAGACCTGTGGATGTTATACAGTATAAGAATCGAAAAAAAAGAGATTAAATAACGATGAATCGTAATAGAAGAGATATCCCTCTCTTTATGTTCTTCGCCATAGCACTGGTTTAACATTCAAATTGAAGAATTAAATGAAAAAAAAACATCTGTTGTGATCATTCTGTTTCTTAGTTTTCTTTTAATATCACATCGAGTTTAATTTTTTTTTCTTATACCCGATGATGTCTTTTGTATATCCCCATAAACTAAGAGAGCAACCAAGGAAGATGCAACAGACTCATCATGAAATGATGTTACCATAAACAGTTCATATAACATTTTTATGATGTTACTTTGAACTCACTCTCTCTCTCTCTTCACATTATGAAATTGTACCATATCAAAAGAAGTAAATCAGTAACATTGTATTTTAAATCATTTTGACTAATCTGTAACTGATTCAATCACAGGTTTTTCTTTTAAATATTTCCAGTAGTTTTATTGGATGCATTCAAATCAATCTTTAATGTATCGCTTGAGATCCAATTTAAACGCCATCCACTTACACACACCCGAAGAATTATTTAATGAACAGGAAATTCATCTGTAAATGTGAAACAATTCAGAATCAGATGCTATTGCAATGGTCAGATTAGTTAAATTTTTTTAAACTAAAAATATTCATCATCATCTAAAAAGAACTACCGCACGCTAATACGTATTAATGAGCGAGATGAAAATTTCGGGTCGGTTTATAAAGATTGACCAATTTGAAGTAAAATGCATATCAACGTATGATAATCAAGGGACCGGAGGTCTATGGTATATACAGCAGACCACTGGTTCTAATATCGGAATGGGATCGAAGAGCATTAATTCAATTAGCGCCGTTATGAATCTACTAATTTAAAATACTTTAGACCACCATCGAAATCACATTCAATGTTTATATTTTCTTAATTTTTATCGTTCTTTATACAAACTGATCGTTTCACTGATTTTTTTTCCACCAAAGAAATACATCGAATAAATTGAAACTTTGTCTTCAACACAAACTTAGTTGTTAATTTAATTCATAAAGTGAGACAGACACTTTAAATAATAATCCATAAACATAATTAACTGTAAACGATCGTTGATTTTGAGCCCAGCAATAATCAATATTGATAGGGTGTCTGTTTGATGTCCAATTCATGATTTCTTCGTTTGTATGTTTTATTTAAAATTTCAAATAATATTATTAGAATGATTACTTACTTGCAATATGATTTTCCATTGGGGTCTGATGTACATTGTCCATTGTTTTTACATGGCGATGGTGAACATGATAAAAATCCTGAAAAAATTAAAGAAAATATAAATCAAAAATTTTGTTATTTGTCAACCAAACAATATTTTTTAAACTAAAACGGGAATTTGACTTTAATTTCGAATGTGTGTGACAATTGCAGTAAATACTGTAAAACTCAACTAAAATCCATTACAATTTCATGGTTTTGGTATATAAAATTTATATTTCTTGAAACACTGTTGCTTCCTATTTCAAATAATACAATTCGGTTTTTTGTACATGGAAAAACGTACATGAACCATATTGCGCAAAACTAGACTTAAATCATTAAATTATGTATGCTCTTTAAGCAGAGAATAAAATCCACTGTACAATTTACAAAGTATTAAAATGAATGTATACTACCTTTTTATTAATATCATAAGAGAGCACCCCCAGAGGAATTATGCTTTACATTTATTTATCTATTTTTTTATACATAAATTTATACTTTGATAATTTATTAACTTCGATCCCAGAGTTATGTTTTATTTATACTCTATTTATTATTAAAAAGTCACATTTTGTTTCAATAGTTTATTTCTATTTCTTTTCCTCGCTAAGTATTTATTCAAATCAGTATGTTTATGTGATAGCAATAAGAGAAAGAGAGATAAATTGAATGCATAACTATTTGAGATGCATTAAATAATTATATGTATTAAAGTATACCGTATAACTATGGTATTAGTTGAAAATTGTAACAAAAGAATTAGTTTATTAATCTCAAATATCGGTGGTCTGCATTAGATTTGCCTTCTGTGAAACAGCAGTTACCATATAAAATTTTGTTTTAACAATTTTTAATGCTCTTAAAAATGACTACAATACACCATAAGATGCATTATGACACGGTGCACGCTGATATATTTTTTTAAAGTAAAATAAACGGGATTTCTTATATAAATCTAATACAGTTTTCATGTTATTTTATATTTATTTCAAATATAAAACGTAGACATGATTTTTAAATAAAATGCAAATTAAGTGAATGTCTTTCATCATATTCAGCAATACTATAAATCTTATAAAAGCGCATGGTCTCTGGAGGGCACAATAATTGTTACGAGTATTGTTTTGGTTTTGTTTTAATTCTTCACTCTATAATGTCTCTAAATAAAAAAAAAATTCACGTTTTATTAGTTCTTCTCATCTTGATTGGATTATGAATTTTTAATTTGATTAAGTTTAGGCAGCCAATAAGTTAACAACTCATAACGGTTTTACTTCATTTACTTATTGGCATTAAAATCGATTTAAGTCATGTGAAATTGGGTATTTTTGCAAATCGAGGATACTTGAAACTGATCAATTAAAAATCATAAACGATTTGGTACCCAAAGAGAAATCAATATCTAACCAATAATGTTTTGTAATTATATGAAACGAAATTAAAATCAACAGAAGCCGAACGCCACGATTTAATTTTTATTAAAGGCAAATCGAAGATATTGGTACATAGAGGTAACTATCACAAAAGGGCTCAGACTTATACTCCGGTTTTTTCTCTAAACGATCAAATTGATCGATTTAACATATGTTACATGGTTTAATGATCTCGATCAATTAATAATTGCATGACTGTAACTATTTACCAACTATTTATTATTCGATTTAGTATTCGCGATGGTTTGCAAATGCAAAAAATCACAGTCAGATTTGATTATGGAATTTTCGAATAATAAGAAATTGAAAGTAATTTCTTTTGAATATTTTAATGAAGTCAACTAAAGTGTATGGGTTAGTGGACAACGATGCCATTTTATAATTTTATTACTACAAAAGTGATTGCCGATATTGTTTATTTATTCCTTTGTTGGCCATTGGCTGTTAATTATAGTCTCTCAATTAAACGACAGCAGACATTCAATGGGGCCATCTTCAATTAATTCAGAAAAAAATACTTTTAAAAATATACAAGAAATAGCCGTCAATGTCTATATGTGACTTCTGTGTCATAAAGTGAGGTCAATTGATTTTCACCTCAACATTTTTATCTTAATTTTCAATAAATGACTACAATTGAATTACTATCGAATGATTTATTAATAATTCCATAGAGCTGTTTTGACTCAATAAAACTCATGTTATCCCCTGCTGTTAGAACCAATTGATCGAATTTTATTATTCATTCGCTGTTATTTTTTTTTTCTTTATTCATCCGCTATAAAAATCATCCATAAATTATTGGAAACATCTTTAGCTAATTCAAAAGATTTGATTTCAGTCAGTTATGTTTAACCAATAACATTTATGGCTTTGTTATTTCTTTCATTTAAATATTATTTGCATTTTACGAAATACCATACATACTAATTAATCAGAGTGAACCAATGGCATATCCTTCATAAATAAAAAAATAGTCTTCTTAGTATATAGGGAAATACAAAAATATTATATCATTCATTTGATATTCATCATCGTATAAATTCATTATTGTCCCATAACGATTATTTACAATGCATTAATTCATTTGCTACTTTACACTAACAATAAATATAAAAAATACCGCTAAAATTATCTAAACAACTGACCAAATTTGATAATATTCATTTCCATATGAATTCATATGTTGGGTGATCTAAATTCATTCACAAAAAAAAAAAATTAAAAACTCAAATAGCAGAACTTCTATTTTATTTAGTTCTCACACAATATTCATCCCAAAAGGCGTGGGTGTCATGTGAAAATATGATAATTATTGTGGTTTTTTAATTGTAACATTCAATATTAAATGCCTTTTAAGATCTCACGTAATGATAAATAAATAAACTTTTATAATAAAGTGATTATGATTTATAGTTTCATTTCTATGCAATTGAAATTTAATATTTTTGCAAAGAAAAACACTTCAACAGTTTCAATAGCTTAGAATTTGCTAAGATAGTGAATGATGACTTAATTGCATCTCACAGATGTTATTTTATTTTATTTTTTTTTTTATTAAATTACTCTCCGTTGATAGAATATTATGGATCCAACATAAAATTTCTTTCACAGCATTCACATTTGATTTAAATTGACCATCATTAAATGTAGTTAGAGTGTATCTCCACTAGTGTTCAATTGTTCTGTATGTTGTTAGTTTTTTTTTTTTTAATATTCCTTTCCATATGTCAACCACATAGAGCATAATGACATTATTAATTTAAAAATTATATTATTTATGAAAGATAATACACTTCATCCGGGATGTAAAACGGAAAATAAATAATATGGAGAAGCAAAAGTTACTTTCGTGTTGATTTTTTATTTCTTTCTCTCTTTTTTTTTCCAAACTAAAAATTTATTCTTCTCTTATGAACGGTTTTTTTTTAATATTCTCCGGATGAAATAAAATATAAAAAGCTTTAAAAGAAAGAATATTTTTCAAGCCAAAGTATATGAATGGCAAATAAAAAGATGACGTCCACTCAAGTCATGAAATATAAATCTCATCCAACTAAAGAATAAGCACGCACTTTTCATTTTTGCACATCCATCTCAGACTGATCACATAAAATTTATGTATTGCAATTTTACCATTCATTCATGCACGTATTTCAAGTGATTCTGTGTACTATGTTGCAATTTAATATTATCTGCTGGGATGGTCTTACACATTAATCCATATTATAAAGTAGTGGTACTTTTCTAAACTACTCATTATCATTGTGTTTTGTCTTTATGTTCACGCATACCCATATTGAAATGAGATGAAACCTCTTAACTCGTAAAAGAATAAATCCGAACACAGAAATCGGTTCTCACAAGTAATCCATCGTAATGTTATATGTTACCATGGACATAATTTCTTGGACATTTTTAAGTATTTTCAGCGTGTGTATTATTATTCTGCCTTTCCGCACATAAAAATACATTTAATTATATGTGTACTGTGAGTGATGCATTACAATGTATCAACACTACGTAATGCTGCTGATATGAGTTGATACGTTCATTGACTCAAATTAAAATAAATTTACTACTTAGTCTCATTGTTAGAATACATTAAATAGCATTGCTATATACTATGTAAGCGTTTATATTTCATGTATTAGTATAAATCAAACGATATTACTTTAAGTGTAATCCATAAATCAACATTAAATAATTATTAAAATTCCAATAAAGTATTCAATCTAAGTGCAATCGGATTTTCTTTAGAAAAAGAAACAGAAAATCATCAATTTGTTACACACTAAGTAGTTTTCTTAGTCGTTTTCTCGTTTTTTTCAATTAAAATTCAATGTGAATTAGATGAATAATAAACAGTTGGTTCTTAAAATTCTTGGTGCAAAGAAATTAGTTGATAATTAACAGCATCGATAAACGCATAACAGCAAATGTAAACTGTTTTCTGGTTTCGAATAACAAACATATTGTTATGCGGTATTTGGTACTTGAACTTCAGCTAGTGTAATCACTTTTTATACTTCAGTTCTGATAAGACTTTCTGGCTCCCTCTCCCTAATGAATGGAGACGTTTAATGTTTTTTTTTTTCTCCCATTTTTTATAACAGATAAATGATATCAAGTTGATCATAATTTTAATTCCTAGATTCCCACACTTTTATTATTCCGTTCACATCAAGAGTACTATTTTTTATTTAAGAAGAAACCCAAGCAAAACGACATTCCAACTCCTTCTGTAGGATGACGATATTATTTGTATTATAAATCATGAATACATCAGCAGCCTCCGTTTGGAATCACATTGGCATTCAATGAAATATTAAATTTAAAAAAAAAAAAAACGTTTGTTGTTGATTTCATTCAAGAATAAAAACAATTTTATATTGAATTCTTAAATTCATATGGCCATATATTATGCGTTGTATTAAGTAACCAGTTTATGTAATACCTCCTCACTGTCTTCCTATACCATTCACAGTCAATTAGAATTATTTAAATTTTAAAAGAATACTCTCATTTCAATCAACCACTAATCTTTCCTCATTTAAAATTTGGTATAGGTTCGGTAACATTTATGTGAAATTGATATGTAATGAGTCGAAGGACATTTATATTCATATCACCCCTGTAATCGTTTTGCTCTCAATTTTTCATTCATATATCGTCATATAACATTCATTTTCTTGTTCCTCTGTCACACACTGATTTCATAATCATATTTGGGTGTAATTAACAAAAGGTTAAATATACTTTCCATTGTGAGATTATTTCAGTAATTTAGGATTTTTACTTCATATTTAAGTTAATAATGAAACCACTCCACTTCGATATAAACCGCATCAAAGAGCAATTGAATCTTATATGTATGTCGTATAGGCCACAATCAGTGAGAAAATTTTTCTAGAGCCACGCAACATAAATATATCCTTATGTCACTCTTAAAAACACTTGGATTTTAGTTTTTTTTTTTTTTTAATTTCAATAGAATAGTACTATACATACAACTATTCAGAACATAAATATCCATCCATTTGGTGGTAACAAAAGACTTTACGATTACTCAACTCTATAGTTTATTCAATATGAAGATACACAAGGCGTGGATTGAATGATCATCATTATAATTTTCGTTTCAATCGAATCTTCTCGGTTAACGATAAAAATTCACCCTTCACGAGAGTATCAATTTTCCTGTCTGTGCCGCATTGACAATTCAACGGATGAAAAACAACACTCATGGTACACTATTCTTGTGACCGCTTTAATATGAAGTATCAGAACCAGTTAAAGGGAATATTTCAGCCACATGTTTAATATTTTGGTAAACATAAAAGGGTAACGCATAATTGATAGTTCAAGAATGATGCCCCATCCATTTACTTTCTTTTGATCATTTTAATGAATTATGATGAACAAAATAAGAAACAGATCTTCATGATCTCATAAACCACTAATATAATTTTCACATAATTTTTTAAAATTATTCTTTAACATACTGAAAAACTTGTTACATTAATTAATCACTATCTCATTCATATGGTTCTGATGAAACCATTCGTTGATAACAAATTTTTAAAAAACATTTAAGTCACATTCATTTAAACTTGGCTGATTAAAATGCATTCACGTTTAACACTCTTTAAAAATTTCTTTTCATAATTCAGAAAAACAAAATAAAAAAAATTAAAATAATAAAGATTCAGTTGCTCTCCATCTTCAATTTTTCATTTTTTGTTGTGTTACTAACCACTTGTATGATGTGACGGATAATACAAAATTAAATGAAGAAAAAACATTATAACTAAATTCTTGTGTTTTATGCATTTTAATGAGATCCAAGCTATGAGATTGCATAAAATAAAAACAACTGAATATCATAACTGCAACATATTTTATTATGATTGCCACATATGTTCTTTCTGTTTAAGTTTTTTTTTCTTATTTTTCATTTTATCCGGTGATTATATGCACTCCAAGTAATACAATTGTGCCGCTTTATTTTCTTTTGTTTTATTATCCGTAATATGAATGGTAAAATATAAGCGAACTCTTAATTTATTGGCAAAACGTAAAATTGGGTTTAATTGAAAAATGACCAGAGAAAACTTAAATTTCTGTCATAACAATATCTCACTTTACGAGTACACGAATCTAAATATTTTTTTTTTCTTATGATTTTCTTAAACCTTTACATGATTATGGCTTTAAAACTGATCTTTACAAATTGAGGGCATATAAAATTCGCATACTCAATTCAGCCAAGTAATGAATCCATAACTAAAATGGTAATTCTGTTCGTATATCAAGACAAAATATGAAGATTTTTCAATTTAATTACCAATTTATTTAGTTCATCAAATGAAATAAAATCGAATAAAGACCACAAATAAATGATCAATTAATTGGTACCATCAATAACGGTGTTTCCAATTTTATTTTTAGTTGTCCCTCTTTTCCATATACACCTATACTCATTATATTAAACATAAATTAATGTACATGACCACTAATTATGTGGTCCCTTTTCAATCATTCATTATCACTGCAAATTATTTTAACGAAAACATTTTGAAATTTATTTTCAATCACTTTTCATTATTGAAAATATCTCTTTTCTCATTCTACACCCAAATAAAAAAAAAACTCACAAACTTAACGACACATTAATCTCAAGTTTTTATTAACTTTAGAAAAGTCTTTTATTTTATTTATTTTTTCTGTATTCCATACCAAATTAAATTCAGATAAAATTGCACCATTACATGCCAATATTAATATTCTCATGATTTCTTTTTCTGTAACAACACCAGATATAATAATAATAATAAAAAAAAACTAAAATACCATACATTTATTAATTGTGCATGTTAAGATGGTCCACATATTTAAACGTGTTTCATTTCTTATTTACCATTTTCGTATTTTTTTTTTCTTTATTTATTCCGTACCATTAATCAGTTTACATTTTAAAATATTGAATTAAATAAAAAGACAAAAATTCATGCAATTCACAGTTTTTTCTTAATGTATGCTTTATGTATTATGATTGACGAATGAAAGATTGTTGTATAATTGCAATGAATCATTGTGAATAATGTTGCAGTTCATGTATGCCCACAATAGTGACATCAAAGCAGCTGTACTTTTTGTAGGTGAGAAATATTCAATTGATTTAAATATATGAATTAAATTGTCCATTTAACTGATCTCTTTCTCCTGAACTTAATGGTATTATGATTAATTCATATGTTTAACGAAAAATTTTATTCAAAATAATCAATTTCAACTGAAAAACGTGAATGAAAACTCAGCAAGAAATTCAATTTGATAATTCTCTTGAATAAATTCCATTCGGGCTGGAATTGCGTCTATTTAAGCAACGCTAAAGACTTGTTGCCAACATTCTTAAACTGATCCCTTTTTTATATTAATGCTATTCCATGCGAATCATATTTACTTAATAGGTACCGTATAAAAAAAAACGAACGTTCAATATTCTAAACAAGGATCTTTAATACAACCTTTCCTAACTGCAACAATCGCTTCAATTTTTTGAATTGATGCCGTAAGCAAAAAGTCTTTTGAATTGATCCTCCTGTTCAACAATATCGTCACCGATCGTATACGGTCTTATAAGCTCCGGCCGTTTAATTTATTCCGAAAACGAATACAAAATTCTACATTTATTCCAATACCTTAAAATGTCCCTCTTATAAAAAATAAAATACTCATAGACATAAACATTCAAACATTTCTGGTTCTTATGTTCTCTACATCTCTACAACACCGATATCAACTGATAGACTGGTGGTATATTATAGACTGAAAAGAGCAGCTGCAATATTTTTTTTTCCTTTTGGATCAGGAATCAAAAAACAAAATTCTCAGTTTTTATTTTCTGGGCACGGCTGTTTGTACAAGAAATCAGCAACAACAATGTTCGTTTAACAGTTTGAGTTTATCCAATATTGAAAGAAAACTAAGTAATAAATCGAAAATCTTTTAAATTCTACATTAACAATATTGCTCTTACTTATGATTACATTTCATTGGAATATTTTCGGTTACTCAATTTGTCTCCTAATTTTAAAATCCACTCTAAAGTACACGAGAATACGATACTAAATTGATTCTAAATAATCAAGAATTTCATTGCAATTAACGTAAGTGCAATCAAATTCGTGTGCTACGGTTTAGACTGCAACGAATTTAAAGTGGAGCAAAGAAGATTGTGACCCAGAATATCCAATTTAAGATGATTCTCATTTGAATGGAGATGGTAAACCATAATTATCGTTAACGACCATTAGTGTATTAAGTTTCGATCTGAACTTTATTGTCATTAAACCGTATTCTTTTCTAACCAAATGCATCATCAAGAGAACAGCATCCAAAACCACTGAATCAAGGCTCCAATTTATAATAAACGAATAATACATAATTCGCTACCATTTGGTGGATTTATATGTAACATTAGCATTCTGTATTCATAATAACAGAAAAATAAAAACTAGTTTTTTTATTCGTACGTTGTACTCAGTGCCATGTATATGACTATAAAATGTTTCATTATATACAGAGAGTTCTTTATATCTCTTTTATTATACTTTTTTTTTTCATTACTTTAAATCAAAATCTTAACATCTCTCGAATAAAAAAAAAAGAAAAAATAATATAAACGACGAATATACAATTACCAGTTTCAAGTTTCTCTTCCAAAGAATCTCTTTCTATCCATAATATCTTAAACGGCTCTCTCACACTGTACAGAATAACTTTCCTGTACACTTCCAGGCCAGTGTCAGTGAGCCATGGGTCTCACATACAATCATCAGTTGAGACACCAGTTTTTCAAGTAGTTGTAGAGGATTGCTTGATGATGGCATTAACTCTTGATATTATAACATAAACTTTTAAAACCATCGGATTCTCCTTTATATTGAAAGAATTTTAACATTTTCGTTATTTTCATAACTTCGGACTTTTTGGTATTCGTTTCATTTCGCTTGTGATTCTTAAAATGTAATTCACATTGATCACTGCTGGACCCAACTTCACATATGCTGTGATTTTATTTCTTATATTTTTTTTTAAATTGGATAACAGAAAGACTAAAGAATCAAGAAAACTACCAAATGCGCCGTGTGTTTATCCCTCATCAAATTGCTACCACGTTTATTATGCTCAAGGTACAAATCTTTACATTAATTCAGTTTTAGTTATTTTCCTTTTTTCCTTGTTTAATACATTTTATATGTTGGGTTCACCCGGTTTTAAGTGCTACAGTTAAATTCAAATCCAGGGTACACACACACATTATAAGAATATTTCATGATTAATCGAAATTAGAAAGGTAACGCACGTTACTTCAATCGTGTGTCAGGCGTTCGTTCGAATAAAGAACATTAAGTTACAGATATTGTCAATAGTACACAATGTTATTTTTATACGGAAACTTTGACTTATTCCTGATAAACGAAATAAATTCTTACGATTGAATCTTACAATATTTATGCAAATATCATTTAATATTTGAAATAAACATCGTTATCAGTTTGCAATAAATTTTTCTCACTTTAAAATTATATTTCGATCTTAAATCAATTCTATAAAACAGAAAGAGACCAGCACATTTAAATCATTCTCATATGAGAGGAACAAATAAAACCCATCATTCATTATGCTAAACATTAAATAAAAAAAAAGCATCGAAAAAAAAAAACTGTTTAAAGGTGGAAATGGAAAAAACATTGTTTTTTTGGGTGCGTCTGTGACATTGTATACTCTTATGCGATCCATGATGCATAAATGCCTCTCAGGTGTTATTAAATTCTATTTGGTACTGGATAAACAACACACTAAAGTATAGAATTATAAATGCCGAAAAAAAACTAAACATCAGGTATCTCATTAAGTACAACAATTTGAAAAAAAAAAAATCTTCCTATGGTCTTATCCGATTTCATTGAAAAATTAAACATTCCATAACGAACATTTTCAATATTTACAAATCATAACTTTATGTTGTACTTATTCCATATTT
Organism: Coboldia fuscipes; assembly: GCA_001014335.1. NCBI lineage: Eukaryota > Metazoa > Arthropoda > Insecta > Diptera > Scatopsidae > Coboldia > Coboldia fuscipes. The sequence continues at coordinate 179,355 of JXOR01000040.1, forward strand.
ATGTAACGATTATAGGTATAGTCAAAAATTGAGTCATTAAACCATCATCGACTTCCTTTCGGCCAGTAATCAAAACTCTGTTACAGAAAATATTTCCTAGAATTACCAAATGATATTTTCTCTTCGTAATCTCGTTTATCTGACGCCAACTGGTTTGATATCCCATCCATCGCGATACAAGGAATTGGGGATCAACAAACTCCCACCGCTTTTACATTTTAATCAAAAGAAACCATAAAGAATTAAAGATCACAAAACTTTTTTATTATTCAAATAAACGAAGTATGCATTATTTGAAATAAAACCCGAAAATTATCCTAATGAGTTCAACACGATCACCCATGAAATATCGAAATAAAAATATTGAACGTATCACCAAAGATTAACATCTAACATATTCAATTAAGATCCAGTTCGTGGCCATTTGACAGATATTTGGCGATCAATTAGCATCTAATCGCAACCTGTTAATGACTTAAGATTTCGGATGCTTTACAAAACCATTTAACAATCGTTGTCTTATGCGTTTTTTTTTCTGTTGTTTTGCTCTTTCATTATCTCTTCAGTGTGTTATTTATTATCATCTAAGCTTTCGGTTAAAATATACTTTGAGTTTAATGAAAGAAATTGGGGAAAAAAAGAGTCACAGAATTATCACTTTTTTTTTTACCGAGATAAACATAAAATAACTACATTTTGTTGAACAAAAAATAAAAGACATAAAAATTTCCATATATAAATCAGTGAATTAGTTGAGACATACATTTAGTTTAGTTTTTAGTATAATCAATGAGTTTCAGTGTATTGCGGATGCATAGTGTTCCAACAAACATTTTTTACAATGACCATAAATTGATCCAAATAATGGTGGCCTTTCATCTCAAATAAATTTTAGCATAGTAAACATTAATATTGAGTGATTATACTTTATTATTCGTTTCTTCATCATAATTTTAGTTTTTTTTTTTTGCTTTTGACTCTTTTTATTTGCGTCCAGTGACCATTCATTTCACTTGTTTTGAACAAAATTAACCAACTTTGGCATTTCAATGTTAATTCAACTAGCGCACGACCAAGATAGCATTTTTTTTTTATATTATTAGTTCTCTTCCATTAATTTAAAATGATGATGACTCTTTTCTAGTGGCCTCTCCACAGAGATTGACTATACAGCCATAGCGGTACGGCTCTTTTATTCACAAAGCTTAATGATTTTATTAGGAATGCATGATATTTCCGATTTAATTAAATCGTCATTAATTCATGATTTCAATGAATTCGTTTCGATGCGAAACATAAAATTTTCAAACTGAAATTAGAGGAATCCGTTCAGCGCACTACAGGATACAAATTTAAAACTGGTTAAATGGATTTAATTACACAGTACGTGAAAACACGGATATCTTTCGGCCAAAATCAACGGATTTTTTATTTTTGAATTTTTTTTTTACCTTTTATCAGGAATTATTCGTTTATTCCGTTTCATTTTATATTTAAATAAAATAATCAGTTGATTCTATATCACGATATATGCATATCAATTTTCTGTTTTCCGCAAACGAATGAATTTTATAAAATTTGTAATTTTATGATAATTTCATTTATGAACGCAATGTAATCATAAATTCATAAGTATCCCTTCAGGTGATTCGTTACTGATCAAATACAAAGAATTACAGTATTCTGATATTTAGTATTCAGTTCTTTTTTTTTATACAAAACATTTGCAATAATTTCATCGTATTAAATGTGGGAAAATTAGTTCAATTTTAAATTTGATTCTCATGGAATTTATGAAATCCGCATGTCCGTTTGATAACATTGTATAACAATGTAACAAGATGTATCAAATAAAAAACACACGCTGGACCACACTTGTAAGATCAAATTGTATTGATGTTATGATTTTTCTTCTATTCTTTTTTATTTCATTGCAAATTGGTTTCAATTCTATTCACTAAAATCATAGCGAATTCATTTAAAATAAAGCCAAAAAAAAACTTTGAGAAAAAAAAATTAAAGATAATCAATGGAGAATCTTTTGTATTGTTACACAATAAAAAAAAATAAGAAAGAAATGAAACATTTTATTCTTGATCTTGATGAAAGATATTTAGTAAAAGTTCACACACAAACAGACCGTACCAACAAATCGAATGGACGAGAGAGGTGACCCTAAAAATTTGTGCCTTATCCGTTTTCATTAAAATGGTTAAAATGGTTCAATGTTGATCATGCTAAACATTAAACATTATTAAAGAGAAAAACACTTCGTTATAATGCACTTAAACATATGGGTCATTGTTATCGTACGCAATGCAATTCATAGAATGAAAATTCAACACAGTGTCGTTGATCGCTAGGGTCGGAGAACATTTTAGATTTTAGTTCTATTAAAAAAAGGCACACCTGCGCTTCCATATACCCAATGCCAATAGAAACGGTAGAAGAGCACAATACTGTTGGTGTGGCACAGGCAGGGACTCTACACTCTCTCAGGCACAATGCCTCAACATGAACAAAGTAAAAAATGGCTGCGATCTTCGGCCATGGTTATTCTTCTACTGTATTAAATTCTATTCAATGTGCGTTTTTTTTTCTGTTGCTCTTGTATTTTCTGTCTCTTCATGTTTCCAACAATTTTTCTTTTCCAGTGAAGTGATAATTTCAATTAGAACCTGTTTCGTTTATTACCAATTAAATGATTTACACTTTCCGTATGCGAATTGAAAGAAATTACAAACTTTTTACAGAATTGTCACACCGAGAAAACAAGGATGGTGTTAAATTGGAGGTTATAAAATCTGTATTTTGGGACAGATTCAAGGAAATGCCCAAAAATTCATCCATAGAACTTTTAGTATTTCTTATTGATTCACTTACCTGCTGTAGGGTTTAATAATCCAAATATTATAAATAAAATTATTGTTGATTTAATCCATATATCCGTTTTAAGGTACAAACGTTTATTAGTCAACCACATTTTCACTGTGAATTTTTTTATTATAATTTTTCAATTGAATTCTAAACTATTACTATTTACTTGTTTACACACCATAAGAGATAATTATTTTTATTAACTGAATTCTAATTTGTAATAAACCTTAGGGATATTAATTTTCTTTTTCTCTTAATTGATTTAATGAGATTCTTTTATAAGAATTACATTTGGACGCCGCTACATTATTTTCTTTTCTTTGCATAAACACACTGTATTCTTTCTTAACTCATTTTGGTTATATATAACCAAACAAAAAATTCACCGAATTCGATTTCACTCAATTATAACTTTATCCAATTTCTTAATATTCCAATTGATCACTTAATTATATTCACTTAATTCACCATTCACTTAATATTTAGGTAATTCACAGTTTTCTTATCTAATAAGAAAAACAAAACACCTAAAAAACGTCTCTCAGAGACGCGCCAATTCTATATCGTTATCCACAATATTTCACTTAATCCACTGAAAGTATCCAATCCAATTAAAAATCATTTCAACACTAATTAAATTCATTGTGGTTATGCACTAATTTACTTAAAGGATAATCACTTTTGTAACCGTTTTAATTCAGTTTTATATCAACTTTTAATAGAAATACAATTTTTTTTTTCGTTTAAAGCGACTTACGCATCAGATGCAAACGGCATCAGATCTCAAACCGAAGTGCCGACTCAAATCGAATCGTATTGTTGCGAAGTGTCATTCAATTTGCTTTAGCGTCCGCTCGGCTCTGGAAACTGGAAGTGTTATAACAATGGCCGTTAAATTCAGGTTTTTCTTGTTGTGACTGTATTTGAATGTTGATTTTTTATATTATTTGCTTTAATGTTGCTTAACGATGTGTGTTTTTTTTTTAATCTGGTGGTGTTCAACGTCTTTACAATGTGAACTGATCTTGTACAACGAATTGATTGTCGTGGATCCGCGGTCTGTTCACATTTCCAGTTAACTAAAAAAATTCCGAAGACACATCCGAAGCAATTGGATTTTATTCCAATTTATATCAACCAAATAGAATTCGTTGCACCGCGACTTTACATGAAAAGAATTTATTCAAATTCAACAAGTCTTCTGATGTTTCATAAGAATATTTTCTGAGAGTACATACTACATACTACTGCGGTACTTCGTTACACAGAACACATAAAAGCAAATAGTAGTGATTCACCAAATAGCAGGGAAACTAATGGATACAAATGAATTCAACTCATTCAAATGGGATATGAGAAAACCGTTATTTGATATCTGGCAGGACATCCTCACTCAATTCACAGAAATCCTTCAACTCATCGTTTCTAGGCAATGGGTGAATCAAACCTCCTGTTTAATCGATATTGCTCGAAATAAAAATTCCATAGTTCACATAAAGTTACTTCAAGTTTTTCGGTCAATTACGGAGTGTCCCATAACAAGATTTGTCTGATTAAAATTCATAATGCCTTCTCGTGCTGGTGATCGTGCAATTGATGCCAATTTAATGGCAGCAAATAAAAAGATTGTTGAATTAAAGAAGAAAATTCTTTTGGCTGGTAAACTGAATTTACATTGTATAAAATCACATTATAGATTCACTTGTGTTTTTTTTTTTCTTACTTGTTCCATTGAATTGACAATATTGGAATTGGATTTCTTTTATGATTTACAGAAAACCAAAAAAGGGCACAACAAGGTGTATGGGACGATACGAATAAGAATAATACAGCAATAATTGCTGATCTAAAGAAGGGAATTAAAGAGATGCGAGACAAACTGCGCAATGTTAGGAATCCAGACAAAAATCCCCAATCAACAAATTATAAACCGGACAAATACCAATTGGATACAAAGGATCCCGAGACGGTATCAACAATGATGGATTTAAAATTGATCGATATGCGAAAACAATTAGATTTATTGCAATACAAATACAAGCAACGGCAAAAATTCTTTCACAAGATGGTTGAAGAACATAAAAATATTGTGAAGAGTAAATGTACACAACAATTAAGTACGGCTATATTGCCAACGGCAATGGAAGATGATGAGAACAAGAAATTGATATGCCACTTGGAGAATGAAATTCATCGTACCAATGTACAGGCAATGGAGGCTGAGCACATTAAGAAAAAATATTTCTCCATTAAAGGCTCGTTGTCTGATGACTCGGAGAAATTTGAAAGGGCCATTAGGGAGTTCAATGAGTCATTTGCCGAACAACAACGTGAGATAGATAAATTGCAAGTAATGAATTAAAGAACCAATGATCTCAACGTAATTAATTTTAAATGTTAGTTATTAATAATTACACATGTATTGTAGGAAATCAATAGAAAAGCAATTGAAATGAGAGATGCTACCAAAATGAAGTTAAATCATCAAGAGCATGTGGCAGTTTTTACTGGCCGTAGTCGAGATCGTCAGGTCCAAGAGTATCGGCGCCAAGTAGAAGATCGGAAGATGAATTTAGAACGTTTGGAACGGAAACTTTTTTCAGCCGGAGGTGACGGTCAATTAGATAGATAGATAGATAGATGAATGAAAATTACAAATTTTTTAAACAAATAATATTCTATAGGTAAGAGTGTGGTAGAACAAACGAGTATGGATTCAAATGATGATGAAATTGAACAGCCAGAAGAGATTAATGATCCCAATGTAGTGATGAAGCAAAAAACAAACGAAATGGAAGAGGCGTTCCACCAATTGATGGATGTTACAGGAGCCACAACACCAAAGGAAGTGGGCGATCGATTTGCTCTGCAACAAGAAACCACTTCACGTTTAGACTATTTGAGAACAGTAACGGAGGGTGAGAAAAAACGACTGGAAATGGAACGAGAAAAACTGATATCGGTTTTAGAAGTTTTTAAATTTTCAGACTCCAAAAACATTGAAATGTAATTTTGTTTTTCTCATTAGATGTTTATTATATGAATGTGAATTCAAAATGCTTATCGCGGTATTTCAGTAATCAAGAAGCTGTTGAGAATTTAAAACAAACTATTGAGGAAGTAAAGAGTAAGGAACTTGAGAATAACAAAGCTGTTGAAAATACGAAGAGCACTATGGGCACCATACGAGAAATACTAATGGATTTGATTTTAAAGATGATTGAAATGGGAGAATTATATTCTATAGCCGATTTAGGATTTCTAAAAAAAGAATATGAAGGCGATTTAGGACTAACTGAGATGATTGCAGTATGTTTACTATCGGATTTATTGATTTTTTGTAAACTAATCATCTAAACATCTTAATTAGGATTTAGAAAATTCTGTAAAAATCTGTTCTAAAATCATAACTCAAGGAAAATTGAATGATGAAGACAGTGGCGTCTCTGAAATTGACGACATCACTACTGAATTAAAATTGAGAGTGCCAAGATCCCGTCCACAATCTGCTCGATCTAACAAATCTGTTTCAAGAATATCATCACCAGTGGAGGAGAAAGAGAAACTCCAGGCATATCCTACATGTTATTCGACACTGATTGCAGGCAGAACCAGTATTATGCAATCAACTAGTCCAGGTCAAGGAAATCAGCCAGGTAATCATACAAATACCAAACTATTTCTCTTACTATCGATTTCACTCTTAGTTTCAGCTGCCATAACAGATGATGAGGCTGAAGTACCAACCAGACACTTCCTTAAGAAACAATCTAATATGATTGTTGAAGCTAAATCTCGCAGAAAGGGATTCAAAGTAAACGTTCGTCGTAAATAAAAATGCTATGGTTCGATTAAGCCTTTTTCATAATTATATTTACCTAAATATAGATACACATAGTGAGGATATTAATTACCCATCGCGCTGAAAATTATTCATCTTATTCTTAGTTCGTTTTAAAAATGTTTTAGTCCATTGTTCAGATTGGAAATCTTACTCTTACTTTCATAGACACAAATAATTCACTCTATCACAATGTGGCAGTGCGATTTCCGTATACCAAAAAAAAAATTTCTTACTAAACTAACTTTTGTGTGTTTTTGAAATAATAAATTAAAGGCCAAACATTTTGAATTAATTCAACTAATTCAGATGAGTTGGTTTTCTTATAATTTAAATAAGAAAAAAAAAATAATAATTAAATATTTTATATTGAATCCTAGTCAAATATAATTTCCCCTGTAATTGGCAATCCATTGATTTTAGTTCGTTTTTATTTTATTAACACTCAATTCACGTTATGAATGAATCTAATCAACAGTACGACATTCATAAGATTATGAAACACCCTCCCATTCAACTAAATACTGAATTTTTCCATTTGCATCGTATCTTTTTCCCTTTACCACATAGTGTTCATCTTTGTTTAAACGATTCGTTGCACCCAAATAGTGTCCAACTTCAGACTTTGATGGTGATAATACATATCGTTCCTTATCACGATTAAATAATTTTGATTTATCTGGTTGTGTTGGATTCTTCGAAAATAGAAGTGATATCGGGCATATGCCAGCAGTAGGAGTTGTTGCTGGAGTGTTAGATGACGATGAAGACACGGAACTTAAAACCGATCTTACAGCCGACACTGACCATTGTTTCGATTCAGATCTGATTGGCAAATAAGCCATTGATTTAGTTACTGTCTCTAGTGTAGCCGTACTAATAACCTATAAATATAAGAGAATAAGTATTTCATACAAATTGCACAAATCAATAGAATATACTTCAACGTTTCCTGATCGACGACGGACTCTCCGGCGTTTAATTTCCTTATTGGGTCCAACAAGAATGTCACGAGCACTCAATCTTCGCCTAACAGTTCTAATTATCGGTTGACCTCTTGCCGATTCATCTGTAGTACTACTGCTAGAGCCATTAGATGCTTGCGAGGATGTAAGCGATGGTGACAGCCTTCGTCTCTTAAGTGCGGACTCATCCTTCTCTTCACTTTTCGGTCTCTTCAAAGATAATCGAAGCATTCTCGCCTTTGGTTTCTCAGTCGAATCATCATTATTTAGTTCATCAACCTTGCTCGTTAACTTGCTATCATCAAAACTTTTGTTCTTAAAGAACATTCCATTGGCTTTTCTATTCGCATTGACACCGTTTAAAGTACTCTTTGATCTCGGTCCGACGACCCCATTTTCCGATTTCTCTCTAGAAAGATACAATTTTATCTCAATGAAACAATCGAAATTTTAAATTTTCTTACTGTTTTCCCATAAATTTTCCACTGACAGACTTCAAATGAAGGTCAATGATACTATCGTTATACGGTTTCTCCAATCGTGGTAATTCTACTGTCGGTGCGATTGGTGGAATTCGACCACGCAATCCCCATAAAGTAGTGCTTCTCTTTACTTCTGATGCACATTTGAAAAGTGTAGGATTTTTGAATAAAATTTTCAATATTATTGCATTCAAATTAGGGGAACTGAGGACAGCTTTTAACTGAAATAATAAATCGAATTAAATAATCAATAGTAGTGCCAGCAAGAAATCATAATTTAGCATTAATTAAACGAGCATTTTTCACTTACCTTTGGTGTCAATTGTAATTTCGTTGAGTTCTTTCTCGCGAACGTAACAACTTCTGTTTCCAAATCATAATATTTTCGCGAATGCAATACTGTCAAATTATATAACAGCAATTGTATGACATGAACCATCTGCATTTCAAGTCGTCGCAATATTTCAGTACCGTAATTACATGATGAACATACAAACAAAAAGAATCTAAAATACATACGAATATATTATTAAAAATATCTGTTTGTAAATCCATACATTTTAAATTATTGATTATTCCATTTACCTATCACCACGGAATAATGGATTTTTAAGACTATGAACACAGTTATCGTGAAACCACTGTTTGCAACAGGAACATTGTAACATTTTGTTGTCCCATTGACCATTTTTACCGCAATAACAATAAATTTGTTCCAAATTAACTCTATGGTGTTTATCCCATGACAACATATTGATCTACAAATAAAAATAAAATTTTATTAGGGTCACTCTATGTTAGTTATTGAACACATTATCGTCATACGTTATATGGTAATTGAGATGGATTATCGATAACTACATTGGCATTTCCATTGCTGCTCGGTGGATCAGGCTCGGTAAAATTATTGAATTTTAATCCATCAGATTCCAAGACCGAACATCTGAAATAACAATGTAATAGTAAGAACTGGCAATTCCATTTGAAGATTGTTCACTATAGTACCTTCGACATATTCCTTTAGATTCTTCATTTACACATTTGGCATGATATCCCCGTCCACACTTTTCACATTCATCAACTGATTCAGACTTATCCGGCGTCTTACAAATAACGCATTGAGGAGATCCATCCGAGTTTCCCGTACTCAAATGCTTCAATTTATGGTACGAATACCATTTCTTAGTATTATCGCCATACTTAATTAAACATTGTGTTCTACCAACTGCATCAACTGTACCCAAAAAATATCGACCATCTTTCTGTTCCACCAATACATCCAGTCCAATAATAAATTGTGTTTGGGGACGTTTTGAATCTTTAAGCGGTGACGTTGTGTCATTTGATTTCTTTGTTTCAGGACTAGTATGCTGAACCAATTCGGCTGAACTATTAGAAACTGTTGACAATTTAACCATGTCTTTATTATCCACTGAACACTGTTGTTGATCGACGGTCGGTGACACCGTCTTATTATAATGATTATTAATGCAAATATTAATACGATCGACAACAACCGGACCTTTCGATGACTCTGTAACAGCTGTACTTTCCTGATCGGAATTATGTGTATAAATTGTAATGGAACTCTTATTTGTATCACTCAGTTCAGTTGATGACTGTGAATAGTTGTTGGTTATTAAAATAGTTTTGGCCGTTTTATTATTGTACACACATGAGATTTTATCAGATGTACCATTGAAATTTTCTTCATTTATTACATCCTTTTCATCACATCCGTACTTAATATCGAATGATGGCTCCTGTTTGATTTTTATATCGTTCAAGTTGCTACTATAATTATGATCGTCATTTAATTTGAACATGTTTTCAATTACAGTCTCCAGTATTCGGATGGGTCGCCGCACAGTTCACAACAAAAACTATTGATTTTTAATGAATCGCTGACTCTTTATCCAGTATCTCCACCGTACCGCAGTCTCTGTAGTTCAACGATCTGAAAACATAAAACTTCTTAATGATTTTCAGTCAGAGTTTAATTGATTTAATTTTGAGATGAAAAACTATTCCTTATAAGGACACACACCACAATCGTAATAGCCGTCTGTAAATTCTTGCAACGCAAACCAATATTCAATTAATTGATTGAAATTAAAACAAAAATGTTTCACAACTGTTGCATGAATCATTTAACGATATAATTATTTCATTGCACTAATGAATGCAACAGAGTAGATTCATTAGAATTGTGTATTCAATCGGCACAAATCCAGTTCAACGATATGCAAATAGACACCGCGCTGTTCCGAACAATTGAATGGATTCAACTTGGTCACTGTCTTTGGTTAGCCCGGCTACAGAAAACAGAACATACTTAAATGCCTGATCAATCTATTCGCAAGTAATTAAGCGGTGTGCCCATCAGTGTTTATCTCATAAATTATATACAATTATGATGGCGGCATTCGCGCCTAAAAACTGTTGGAAATCGTGGCGAACGTATTTAAAATAATTTCACCCTACTCGTAAATTTAGGTGTTGTGATTTTGATATAAGAACGCCTCTATCAAATAGACAATTTTTCCACTCGCGGCTGCTACTCACCCAGAAAGAGTAAGGAACTAGGTCCCATAAAACTCACTTTTCATGCATTTCGTTGGCACAAGTCTACAAACTACGTAACTGGTTCCACTAATTAATTTAATTGAACTATCTAACGTACCTCCTTGGCAATAAAGACCGAATTTTAAAGGAAAGAAAAACACTGTGGGATCAAAATATTATGCGGTACGCCATATTTCGTTCCGATAGCGGGAATAAATGATAGAAAATTATAGAAAGGCAATATATTAATTCGACTTGCTATATGCCTTTACTTCTCATTTGTTCTCAATCTGATTAATGAAACGAAAAATATTTTTCATCCACCTCGTATCAAGTAACTGGGCGTTTTGGCGATGAAAGCAATTTCAAGCAGAAATATATTGAGCAAACAGCATTTCCAAAATGGGCCCTTTTAACATTCAAATTTCTCAAAAAGTAAATATAAACAAACAATCTTCGGTATTACTCATGTAACTCAAGTATGCAAACGATTGACTAGATATTCATTCTAAGAATGTCCTATCCGTTTGAATAACACACATATAAAGTGACACCCGTATGAGATGCATGAACGACAGCTAGTTGAATGCTTGCACTCATTTGGAGACGATCCCTGAAATTCATTCGGGTCGCTTTCCACCGCTTTCAATCTTGAAATGAAATTGATTCACACGAAAATCACCTACGTGGACTGAGTCGTGTGAATATGTACGCCAGACTTGGAACGATCGTTTTAAAATTTAGCCATTTGGTAATGCAATCTGATGTGCAGGAGAGCCAGAGTGCCACTGAGACAGAGATAATTTACCTGGGACTGGAGAAAAATGTGGAAGGATCTCAGAATTTGTCCGAATATGCGGTCAGGTTTTGATAAAACTACAATAAAAACTCTCGAGATTGTTCCATGGGATCAAAATATTATGCGGTACGCCATATTTTAATAAACGTCAGACAATTCAGCAGTTTTTGAAACGCCAAAGTTGGCGCGCAAATGCAGTTCAGCGGAAACAAAATACGGCTGATTAATAATTTCAAATCAGATTTGAACAATTGAATCGGAACAGTCGTTTGAAAGCGAAAGTAATTCAACCGTTGAAATATATAATTTCAATTACTTATTTATTTGAGGTCAATTTATTGATCCGTTTGTAAACAATAATGTTCGTTATTAATTGATATTTCCAATTCATAACATTATAATCGATAGATTTAATTAGAACTGTTCATGAGTATCCATTGATCACTTATAAACTACAGTGCGTTACATGTATAGTAAAATTGTATCAGATATAATTTATATTGATACTGTCTACGACGTACCTAATATACACATTAATTTAATTCTAATTTCATGATATAAATTTGTTTCATTTGACCAACACACGAGCACATTCAATTCACTACAAGTTTATTTCTGATAACCGAAGATCTACTTGTTGCCTTATATTCTCTGGCACCCAATCTAAATTCATCAGTTCGTTGTGAATCGTGGAGGCTTCCAGTGTGTAGATCCACATCGAGTGCTATTTAGAATTTTTAATTTTTTTTTTATTCATATAATCAATATCAAACAAGAAATCTTTTTATTCAGTGATTTTCATATATTTGAATAGTGAAATCTTGTCAGAAAATTAAGATCATACAAAGAATTGCAGTTATTGATTGCCTATAAGTGTTCTGCAAACATACATTACATAGTTTTTATAACGTATGTGATACTTATTTACTCTTTAGATATACCAAAGAATCGTTTAATTAAACAGAAGCCTCTCTATATTTTGTAAAGCGTAATTCAATGTAAACGGAAGCTCAGTATTGTTTCAGTTATTTAGTAACACGTAATTAATTTCTAATGTTTTCATTACAAAAACGTGTTTCTAAACCACAAATCAGATACTTCTAATAAAAAAATTCGGTTATCATGTTAGAGGTCAAGAAAATTGCTCTTGTTTCTCTTATCAAATTGATATATAGCTTAATATTATGTAGATGATGTTGGTTTATCAGTAAAACAAATTCTATCATCTGCGGGAGAGCAATTATTGTCTATAACAATCGTATAACTAAGTATACAACTGAATTACGATTATGACCTATTACTCAATTGCGTGTAGTCAAGTGAGATAACCAGCTGAGAGTTTTGATTAACAAAGAACCAATATACTAAATGGGTCTTCTATGCATAATAGTAAACGGCACTGTATAGTATTCCATCACCCTGAAATAAATTGTGATAGTGTGGGTGGACGCACGAATCAAAAATATAAATAAAACAAATGAGCTTTTGTACATAGACTCAAGTGTCTATCGCTGTGTTATCAAGTTTCATTGCTATATACTCACCGAATGTTTGTAGCACTGTTACATAGTAGTTAATTCGGCGGTTTACTTTATCGCACATAGCAATCAATTCCTAGAATAATTATAATCTAATATCATAATTCATATATTTGTTATTTTATTTCGATTATCAACAGATGAGTCCACCAGCTCAAGGTCATCTTTTAAGTAAGGAACCACCAGATATCGAGGTAACCAAGAATGAATAAGACGGTTTTCCATATAAAATAAATGATAAAATTAATTACAGAATTTACTTGCATTGAATCCACGGGTACAAACAAAATGTAGTGTTGTACCATCTTCTGTTACCAAGGTGGCAAAGAAACATTGGAAACGAAATGCAGATCGTTCTTGCGAGGTATTTATACTTACATCGATAAAATTTTGCTGAATAAATAAATACTTGAGTTGAATTGTTTAATCTTTACTGTTGTAGTCTTGTACACCATTGACCAATGATTTCTCTGATATCAAACATACAACGTTATCGGAACGCGGAGCATTACGTGAAGCGGCTAGATGCCTGAAGTGTGCTGATGCACCGTGTCAGAAATCGTGCCCAACCCAATTGGATATTAAAAGTTTTATTACCAGTATCGCCCATAAAAATTATTATGGATCAGCGAAAGCAATCTTTTCTGATAATCCATTGGGATTAACTTGTGGCATGGTATGTCCAACAAGTGATTTATGTGTTGGCGGTTGTAATTTAGCAGCCACAGAAGAAGGACCAATTAACATTGGCGGTTTACAGCAATATGCCACTGAAGTCTTTAAGCAAATGGAAGTGCATCAAATAGTTCCACCGAATCAACCAGCACCTAAAAATCCAGGAGCAAAAATTGTATTGATGGGCGGTGGTCCAGCTTCATTATCTTGTGCTACTTTCCTTGGACGTTTGGGCTATAAAGATATCACTATGTATGAGAAACGATCTTACCTAGGAGGCTTGAGGTAATTCTGTTTGCTATTTTCCTCCATAATCAAAAGATTTAAACAATTTGTATTGTAGTTCTGCTGAGATTCCTCAATATCGGTTACCATTCGATGTAGTTGATTTCGAAATAAATTTAGTTCGTGATTTGGGAGTTAAAATAATCACTGGACGATCATTATCGACTACCGATATCACTGTTCAGAAACTCCTAGATGAGAAAACCGATGCAGTCTTCATTGGTATTGGATTACCACAGCCAACTATCAATCCAATTTTCAAGGGATTGACTATTGAAAATGGATTTTATACATCAAAGGATTTCCTTCCACTCGTTGCTAGCGGAAGCAAGCCAGGTATGATGATTCTTCTTCATCCGAATGAATATAATCGATTGATTAATAATCCTTTTAGGACTTTGCGGATGCAAAAGTGTTAAACTACCAGAACTCACTGGTAGTGTAATCGTATTGGGTGCTGGTGATACTGCCTTTGATTGTGCTACTTCAGCACTACGATGTGGTGCCAGAAAAGTATTTGTTGTATTCCGGCGTGGTAGCTCCAATATTCGTGCCGTTCCCGAAGAAGTGGAATTGGCTCGTGAAGAGAAGTGTGAATTCATTCCATATCAATCGCCAGCCAAAGTAATTATGAATGACGGTAAAATCATTGCAATGGAATTTTATCGTACTGAACAAAACGATGAAGGCAAATGGGTTGAGGATAAAGATCAAATAATCCGATTGAAAGCCAACTATGTTATTTCTGCATTTGGATCCGGTCTCTATGACACAGAAAGTGAGTTTTTATTATTATTTAAATTACAAAAATAGTGTACGCTTCCGCATTACAATTGCAATAACTTCTATTTTAGTAATTGAGGCATTGAAACCAGTCGAATTGGATAGATGGGGACTTCCGAAGGTGGACAAGATCACCCAAAAAACATCATTGCCGAATGTCTTTGCCGGTGGCGATATTGCTGGACTGGCAGACACAACGGTGGAATCAGTGAATGATGGAAAGGTAGCTGCATGGCGAATGCATTGCTATCTCGAGGTATTCCATAATTACAATTTTAATGATTGTATAGTTAGCTTAACTGAAGACTTATTATAGGGATTACCAGATAATACACCTCCTGCTCTACCTCTCTTCTATACAAATATTGATTTAGTTGATATTTCAGTAGAAATGTGTGGAATGAAATTTGAAAATCCATTTGGTTTAGCATCAGCTCCACCAACGACTAGTACCGCTATGATTCGCCGTTCATTCGAACAAGGATGGGGTTTCGCTGTTACCAAAACGTTTGCTTTAGATAAAGTAGTGCTTTCATTATAACATTTAGCAAGTTGATATTCATTAGAGTGTTTTATTTAAGGATACTGTCACCAATGTATCTCCACGTATTGTTCGTGGTGTCACCAGTGGCCATACTTTTGGACCTCAACAAGGAGCATTCTTAAACATTGAATTAATATCCGAGAAATGTTGTGACTATTGGTTAGATGGCATAACTGAATTGAAACGTGATTTCCCAGAGAAAATTGTGATTGCATCTATTATGTGCACTTATAATGAAGCCGATTGGACTGAATTAGCCCAACGTGCAGAAAAAGCTGGATCAGATGCACTTGAATTAAATCTTTCATGTCCCCATGGTATGGGTGAATCTGGAATGGGTTTAGCATGTGGTCAAGTAAGTCATTAAATCGGTCACTTGGAATCAATTAATTTACATAATTACTTCCTTGTAGGATCCAAAACTAGTTTACAATATTTCACTATGGGTAAGAGCTGCGGTAAAAATTCCATTCTTTGTTAAGTTAACACCCAACATCACGGACATTGTGTCGATCGCGCAAGCTGCTTTCAATGGTATGTAGATATACGAATAATTCGATTGTAATTAACATAATTATAATATGATAATCAAAACTGATTTAGAAATGAAATCATGTATGATAATTTGCAATACGAATTCTTATGTGAATTTCAGGTAAGGCTGACGGTGTATCAGCAATCAATACAGTTCAAGGCTTAATGAGTATACGGGCCGATAGTACACCATGGCCAGCTGTTGGCCATGAAAAACGTACAACTTATGGAGGAGTATCGGGTAATGCGACAAGACCGCAAGCATTACGTGCAATTTCATCAATTGGTAATAAGTTACCAGGATTCCCAATACTTGGAATCGGTGGAATTGATTCAGCTGATGTAGCACTTCAATTCCTTCAATGCGGCGCTTCTGTACTTCAAATATGTTCAGCTGTGCAGAATCAAGATTTCACATTGATTCAAGATTACTGCAATGGACTTAAAGCATTGCTATATTTAACAGCTAATCCGCCACCTGGTAGCCTTCAATGGGACGGTCAATCACCGCCCGTTGGTAAAGTTCAAAAAGGTAAACCAATTGCACCACTAAGAGATGATGATGGTAAACCAATTATTCATTTTGGACCATACAAGAAACAACGTGAAGAACAATTAGCTAAATTACGGCAAGAAAACGGTGCACTTTGGGATCCGCTAATTGAATTACCACAGTGTTCAACCAATGAAAATATTTTATTGCAACCAAATAAACCGGCATTTAATAAAGTGCCACGAATTAATGAGATCATTGGCAAAGCTTTACCAAAGATCGGTTCATATAAGCAATTGGATAATAAGAAACAAGTAGTTGCACTTATCGATGATGTAAGTATATTCACCACCTATTGAAGTAACACATAACAATTACAATTACATTGATACAATTTAATTTTGATTTTTATTAATACAGGATTTGTGTATTAATTGTGGTAAATGCTATATGACCTGTGCTGATTCCGGATACCAAGCAATTACATTTGATGCTGTAACACATTTACCACATGTAACTGATGATTGTACTGGATGCAACCTTTGTCTATCAGTATGTCCCGTCATCGATTGCATCAGGTAAATCACCATTAATAGAAAATCCATTGGTATTAAAACAAAAACATAAGCTATTTACCGTACAATTTCAAAGAAAACACGTTTTTTAATGTAAAAGTTTAATGATTAGTTACTCGTATTCATACTGATTAATGTGAAATCTTAAGTTTAAAATTACTTACCTTTCCTTGTATTTTAGTATGGTGCCAAAGAAAATCCCGCACGTGATTAAACGCGGCCAAAGCAGCAAGGCAGTTCCAGTACATGCTCTAACTGTAACCCCAAGTCAATGAGATGAATACGTAATCAAATTTAAAATGAATTTAAATGAATAAAGAAAAAAAAAATTAACAAAACTACAATACACCCGTGAGGTAAATTTAAATACGTTTAAATGGTTTTTTAATATTTTTTTTTCTTTCTTTAATTCAAATTCGAATACAAAATGGTAAACATCAAGAGTTTTTTAAAACAGACAGAAACAACTTTTCTATCTTAACTGTTTATCGTTTACGTTTATTGTGTGGTATAACATTATTAAAGAGAAAAAAAAAAATGAAATAAAATGGGCAAACGGGCCAGCCTTGTTATGTTCTCTCCTGCATTTATAAATGTAATTTCACTGTAAAACATCAGTTAATAAAGATTTTTTTAGTAAATTGTTAGCATCAATTTCTATTCGTTTTTATTTTCATGTAATGATCATGTATTTCTTTTAAAACAAAAATATTATTTGTAGGTAACGCACCCTTTTCTTCACTCTTATTTTCAATAACACAATATGATTATGAAATTGTGGAGGAATCATTAAAACGCTCACTTTCCTCTAGACAAATACGAAATCACCAACGATTGAATTGATCGTTTGCAACGTTTTCACCGGAATAGCTGAAGAGCAACGGCGGACAAAGTCAATTGAAGATCACCACTATATTGTTTGGTCGCTAAGTGACAATTTTTGATAAAAACGGATTAAATTTATTGATTCTTGCCGACCCATTAATTATTTGCTTATTAATTCGGCCATATCATCAAAGCGGTAATTAGACAAATAAATTTGGTATATTGAATTTACGTCGTATATTAATCAGCTAATGGTTAAATTGGGTGTGAATGATCACACGATCAACAAAAAAACTATGGTGAAAATCAACGAATTAAAATTAAAATAAAACACTTAATCTTCCTTTGGACTATGCGCGGTACCAAAATTGATCTAATCATAAAATTACTATTAATATGATTCATTCATAGAATTAAATATGTAAATGGCATTATTCACTATGTTAACTGGCCATATTATCAATAACAAAAAAAAAATTGTGTTTTAAAATTTTCATTCAATATAATCATGTTAATGTTTTTCTTTTCGATTCATTTTATTAATTCGGTTCAAATATTTTTATTTTTATGTGAATCCGTATGTTATACACCTTTCACTCTCTTCTTCAATTGTTATCTTATACCCGTAAATTCCATATGAATCGGTAATTTAATTGAATTCATTTTAAATTTTTATCACATTCGATAGTAATATGCTTCAGCAAAAAAAATAAATAAAAGAAACAAAATCAGTTTGCACTAATGCATACTTTGTGTATTTCCAAAAAAATGCAGTGATTCATACACTAAATATAAATGAATTTATACTTCAGATATTTTTCTTTTATTGAATCGACAAGATTAATTGAGAAGCTGTTGGATGACGGCTTAAATTGTTTTTTGTTTCATTTCATTAAACCAAATGACAACGTAAGTATTCTGAAAAATGTTGATTGCAAATTATAATTTTTTTGTTAATAAAAATGTGCGGAAAATATTGGAAGAATCATTTTTTGGCATTGCCATTGGGCATTTAATTTCAAAACCACTTATGAATTGTTTTGCTTATAATTTTAACCGAATTGAAAAATAAAATTCGCAATTAAACAAGATTTATTCTCTCTCTCTCCTGAATTGCAATTCATATAATCACACTGATATTATACAGGTATCAACGAATCTTTTGATATTTTTCTTGTGTTTTGTTGAAATTCCTTTGAATAACTGGTTTGGTATTTTTTACAACAATTATTTAACAAAATTTTATTTTTATCTTAAAACTGCATGTAATCTGACAAAATGTATAAAAGAAAATAACGTTAAAAAGAATAAAATTGCTAAAGTGATTCTATTGTACAAATTTCAAACGAAAACGATGATTATTGAATATGAAAGAGCCTGTGGATGATTCTGTTATATGGAGTTAATTAAGAAGTTCAGCTCTTTTGATACGTTCACTAAGCGTTCACCACCAAACAATTTGGTTGTAACAAAACGGCTTTGTAACCAACGTTTATTAAGATTAACGTTGGCAACGTTTGTGAAGACCTCTTGGTTCAAGACGTCCAACACTTTGAATCATTTCAGTGCTGTTTACTTAAGAGTGAAGGTGGTGTTCACTTCTGTTCGCCAGTTATATTTATTAAAATTAATTCAATTCAGTTTTAATAAACGAAACCAACAATTTGTTACTTGTAATTACATATAATTTAGTGATTATACAGGAAAAATAAATACTAAATCCTATTAGTGTTTTATAATTAGTGAACTTATTAAATTAAAAAAAAAAGAAATTAAAATGAATTTCATTAAAGTGTGAGTTTATTTTAAATGCAGAATTTCTCAAATTTAAATTACTGATTGCTTCCAGCCTCAAAAGAGCAACAATTTTTCTCTTTAATAAATACCGTTGAACAGTTGAATTGACATTTCAGTTGAACCTGACAACAATTTTCGTAATAATTGGAATTAAAATAATCTACAGATATTGAAAGAGAAATACTATAAAATGCTATACACTTAGTTTTATTATGCTTCAATATATTTAATAAGAGACTTAACGTGTTTACTCGGTAAATCATCTGTGAAATCAAAAGACTAATCTAACATTTAATTGGGATCAATTATTATGCAATGAAAATAATTTTAAAATAATATTAAGAAAGAAAAATTAAATAGAAATATTGTGTCTCATAGATTATGTGCCAATAATAAATGTACAAATGGTGCATGTTGTATTCAATATTGATTACTTGTATTTAATTTTTTTATGATATTTTATTACTGGATATTAACACGAAAATATCAAACGTACGGAAATAAAAGTAGAAATATAATTGCATTAAAAAATGATCCTTAAAAGGCCAGCAACATAATTAAATTATAAAGTAAAAGTGAATTTGATTTTTAAGATAGTTTTTAACGGTTTTTTAATATTGTCATTTGATAGAATAATAACCAGATTATCATCAATGATCAAATAGATATAAAAAATATGGGTCAATAGGTGGTGTTGATCACTCATGTGGTACCAGTCAAGATTTCAAACAAATCATTATGAAATATAAAAATTAATTGTTACTTTTACAAATCGATTATGGTGGCAAAATAATTACATTTAAATTAGAAAGAAACAATCAATTTAATTATGTGGACTTTGTGGATTAATATTGCCGGTTTCAATTACAAGTAATAAAATAATTAATCAAGAAAACAGTTAATTCCATCAAATAGTTTACCGAAAAAAAAAAAAAAAAAAAAA